>JAHHFK020002098.1:0-142550 GCA_024533555.2 Aedes koreicus
AAATTGATAAAGTTTTTTTCCAGTGCGCCTTTTGTACCAAGGGTATTTAATTGTACCAAGCGCAAACAGTTGTGTCATACGGCTGTTTTTTGCGACAACAAGCCCCGTTGTGGCAAATGCGGCCAAAGGCATCAGAGGGGATGCTTGCCAACAGGAAGCAACAAAGTGCTTACTGTGGCAAAGGCTTCCACGATCACCTAAACCGCCCCGTGTACAAGCGCACTGGTAACGTGAGACGTTCCATACAAGAACGCTCCAAGCAGACGTATGCAGACATGTTAAAGTCGCAAAACGGAGCGTCTGCATCGTCTGTATCAGCCGCTCAAAATGAAAATCCTTTTCTTGATTTTGTCTTCTGATGAACTGGACTCTGACGAAGCCGATGAGAGTGGATTTCCGAGTGTACACGCCCCGGTAAAAGAAAGCCTACTAGTTCTCCGGGTGTGCGCCGGAAACTTATTAAACCCACTTTCAAAAGCTTGCAAAAACAAGCGAGGTAAGTCTAATACCTAAATTAGACTCGTTCAAGTATTTGATTCACAATTCTGATTGTGATATATTTGCTCTCTGTGAAACATGGCTTTCATCCGAAGATGAATTAAACTTCCACGATTTTAACATTATTCGCCTGGACCGAGATGATTCATATGGTGGCGTACTTCTGGGGATCAAAAAGTGCTACCCGTTCTATAAAATCTCACTCCCAATAATCTCAGGCATTGAAATCGTCGCTTGCCAAATAAATGTAAAGAATAAAGATCTTTGCATAGCTTCCGTCTATGTCCCTCCGACTCCCACGGTACTGCTTGGGGCGAACAATACGATGACAACAGAGCGGGTATTTTCTATGACTTATGCGACGATTTCAACTTGACCATCTTGAACACTGGGGAAGCGACACGAATAGCAAAACCTCCTGCCAGGGAGAGTCGACTTGACATATCTTTGTGCTCTAACTCACTATCATTAGATTGTCTGTGGAAGGTAATCAATGATCCCCATGGTAGTGATCACTTACCAATAATTATCTCAATCACAAATAGTTTTCACAAAACAGACCAGCCAATCCATGTTCCTTATGACCTCACGAGGCATATCGATTGGCAACATTTTGCATCGGCGGTAACCCTTGGTATTGATTCTACCGATCCTCTTCCACCATTAGAAGAGTATCGTTTCCTTTCCGACCTGATGTACAAAAGTGCATTAGAAGCTCAGAAACGACGTGTTCCAAGTGCATCCCTCAAAAGAAGACCCGCCACCCCTGGATGGGATGACGAATGCACTAAGTTGTATCTTGAGAAATCCGATGCGTTTAAAGATTATCGTAGACATGAAACATGTGAGCTTTTTGATAAGTAACTCTCAAGCTTGAAAAAAGGCTTAAAAACTTACTCAAAGCAAAGAAACGCAATTACTGGCGTTCGTTTGTAGAGGGACTATCTAGAGAAACCTCGATGACAACGCTTTGGAGAAAGGCTCGTTACATGCGAAACCGTCACATCCTCCAATGAGAGTGAAGAATACTCCACATGCAGTGGATATTCGACTTCGCTAAAAAGGTTTGTCCAGACTTGTCCCAACACAACCGAATTTACGGGATACTACCCGAAATAACGGTTCTCTGGACGAACCATTCACAATGTTGGAATTTTCAATGGCACTTCTTTCATCGAATAACTCGCTCCGGGAAGCGATATGATTAAATTCAACCTTCTAAAAAATCTTCCTGATATCGCTAAAAGACGATTACTTAACCTGTATAACACTCTCATGGAATTAAATATAGTTCCACCCGCATGGAGGCAGGTTAAAGTAATAGCTATTCAAAAGCCTGGGAAACCAGTGTCCGATTACAATTCTTACCGTCCGATCTCTATGCTATCATGCTTGGCGAAACGTTAGAAAATGATCCCTATCAAGACTTGACCGTTGGGTTGAATCAAACAACCTACTATCAAATACGCAATTTGGTTTCAGAAAGAGCAAAAGGAACAAACGATTGTTTAGCGTTGCTTTCATCTGATATACAACTGGCCTTTGCACACAAGGAGCAATTGGGCTTCATTTCTGGATAAGGGCGCATTTGATTCAGTTTTATAGATATACTGGCAGATAGTCTGCACAGTAGTGGATTACCAGGAATTTTAAACAACTTTTTGAATAATTTACTGTCAGAAAAACAAATGACCTTCAATCTGGGTCAACTGACAACTTCCAGAATTAGCTACATGGGCTTACCCCAAGGCTCATGTTTAAGTCCCTTGCTTTATAATTTTTATGTTAAAGATATTGATAACTGCTTGGAAAATAGATGCACGCTAAGACAACTTGCAGACGATGCTGTGATCTCCTTTGAGGTATTCAGAGCCGTGCAGAAATCTTGCAAAGACCATTGCAAAATTCCTTAGATAATCTGTCCATCTGGGCCAGAAATTTGGGGATCGAGTTTTCACCGCATAAAACCGAATTGGTAGTGTTTACTAGAAATGCTTCCTCTCGGCAAGAGATAGCCACCTCATCAAATTGGAACGCATTCAATATCGTTGTCTACGTATTGCCCTTGGCTGTATGCATTCAACGCACAATATGAGCCTGGAGGTTCTGGCAGGAGTAAAACCCTTACAGAACCGCTTCTGGGAGCTCTCATCTAGAATACTGATCAAGTGTGGAATCAGTAACAACCTTGTGATTGAAAACTTCGAAGAAATGCTCGAATTGAGAACCCAGTTCACAGTTCCTCCATTGCTTATGATCTCTCCATGAAACAGGCTATTCAAGGAGTTCCAGATCAACTTCGACCTATTTTAACTCCCCATATTTTCATCGAAAAGTACCAACATGTCAATTGCAATAGAAGAATTTTCACTGATGGGTCGCGCATTGATGGATCCACTGGTTTCGGTGTTTACAATGAATACTCATCTGCCTTCCGGAAACTTCAGGAACCTTGTTCCGTATATGTTGCTGAGCTGGCAGCAATCAATTTCGCATTGGGGATAATTTCCGACATGCCCGTAGACCATTATTTCATCTTCTCGGATAGTCTCAGTTCTATTGAGGCTCTCCAGTCGATGAAAACAGTTAAGCACTCATCTTACTTTCTTTCAAAAATAAGGGAGCAGATGTGTGCGTTGGTCGAAAGATCATTTAGAATTACCTTTGTATGGGTCCCCTCACATTGCTCAGTTACAGGCAATGAGAAGGCGGACTCTCTAGCAAAGGTGGGCGCACAAGAAGGCGAGATTTTTGAAAGAAGAATTTCACATGATGAATTTTTTCCCATTAGTACGTCAGAGTTCTCTTAAAAGTTGGCAAAAACGCTTGGACAAGTAATTCTCTTGGGCGGTGGCTACATTCCATTATTCCAAATGTTTCGTCGAGATCGTGGTTCAAAAGTCTGGATGTAAGTGCCGAATTCATTCGTGTGATGTCAAGACTTATGTCCAACCACTGCTCGCTAGACGCACATCTCTACAGAATTAACTTCGTCGATAGCAACATATGTAGGTGCGGAACCGGTTATGATGACATCGATCACGCAGTTTGGCATTGCCCGGGTAATGATGCCTCCAGAGCACGACTATTGGATACCCTTGTGGCCCGGGGTAGACAACCCTTCCGCGAAGTAAGAGATGTTTTGGGAATGCATGATCTTCCCTACATGCAAGCGATTTACGAATTTCTTTGTTTGTCTGATCTAAGAGTGTAATGTCATCACCCCCTCCCTTTCACTCTAGTAAAGTTCCCTGTCATTGTGTCCCAGTTATATTATCCTTTTGTTTCCGTGCTACTTGTACCTGCCCAGTAAAGCTGTGATCACCCATCTGCAGCTTAGTTCCAGTAAGGGACTACAGAGACCGAGGATTTGGAAGATGTCGCAACCATGAGCAGCAACAAATACCTGAAATAAGTTACCTGCCTAGCCCCTTCCAAACAATAATGTGACCCATTAACCTCGAGCTAGCCACGAGTAATTGGCACCCCACTTTACTAAAATTGAAAAATTATACATTGTAAATAACAATATTGAATATCGGCTCCGTAAAAAAGTGTTACACACGCCTGAGCCTAACAAATAAACGAACTGATTAAAAAAAAATTAGGTAGTCCTGTTTTTGGTAGCGTGTTTCATGGTGAAATGGGATGGTGTAGTCTTGCAATCATTATTTATTTAAATAGTTTTTCAATAGTTTCGCTTCTCAAAATTAAAAAATAAATTTAATGCCGGTATATTATTATATTTATTATCGGACTTCATTGTTATAATTTTCATACCCCTATGGCGCACTGTGGCCAGGATCGGGCATAAATCTCGACGATGGGTAGGTTTGACGTGACCCGTGGTAAGACCGGGAGATTAACATTGGATGAGGCGAACGAATTGGTGCAAACGGTGAACTTTTTGTCTGACGGTGGAGAATGCTTAACTCTGGTTTCAATATTGTTTCAGCTTCTGGAAGTCGGCGGAGTCCACTGGATTTTATTTCCAGCTGCGGCAGGCTTGCCAGCCGCTCGGTGATAATATTTCTGTCGGATTAAAAGGAGTCCAACAAAACTGGACGCTAGACAGTAGCTCTTCCTTTTTCAGCCACCATCACCTGCGCCGTCGACAGTACAACTTGCCCCTTGCCACCCTACAGTACGCGCTAAAAGTAGTTGCACTATACTTTTGTAGAGACAATCTTGCTTTTGGGGTTGCTTTTCAAATTCTGCCGCGCAATCTTTGCGGCTGAGCCTTCTTCACTGAACCTGTACTGCCGGTACGGATGCGTCACCGTGATGCAACAGACTGTGGTTGGCGACCGTTTTCCCCATCGCTCGGATGAACAATTAACGACACGATGGTTTGACTTCAGGCAGTTGAAGCACAAACCTGCTTTGGCTACGACAGCCTTCCTCTCCTGGAGAGATATGTTCTGGAACTTTTCACACCGAAAAATTGAATGCTCCGCTTTACAGCACGAGCACGTCTCCTTTGCTACCTGTACGAACGACTTAGATGGGGGATACGAATTCTGACCAACTGGTTGGCGTGGTTTGTTTGGAGCTGCTGTTGATTGCTGCACCGGCTGTTGCTGTGTGCGGTTTGTTCGCTGCAGGATACGTCCACGTTCGCGCAAGGAATTCCGCAAAGTCGGTAGAATCAAGGAAGCTCTCGTTTCCCAACTTCGATTCCCATTGCTCCTGAGCCTTTGTCGACCTTTTTACAGTACGTTGACGAGTACAAGTTCGGCGAAGCCCTCGACAGGATATCCATGGCCACTCAGTGTCATCATTTTTGGCCGCAAACTTCTACCATCTTGGAGAGAGGCTTTGCCTACCTTTGGACAGTCCAAAATAGCATCAATGTGCGTGTCCATATTTAAGCCGTTTGTCTTCGTCGGCACTTTCCAGGATCTTTCACAACGGTATTGTAGTTAGTTGTTATTAACAGGAGAAGTCTTTTATAGCATCAGGATCTTTTTGTATCTAGCCATGATGCTCTGGAACAGAAGCTCTGAAAGCTGAACCAGTTCTCCGGCTCACAACCAAAGCTAGGAAAAGGGGCATGTAATTGCGGCGCTGGGGCTTGTACGTAAGCTGGGGTTAACGTTGCTGGAACCAACGGATTCGGCGCATTCCGTAGTTCAACTAGCTTCGTCTGCTTCTCCGCTTCTTCTATCATTGTCTACAGTTTCACGTACACTTCGTTGTGAAACCCTTCGAAGTTCATGTACTCGGCCAGCAGAGCTGTGCGCTGTTCTTTCGGCAACTGAACCACAATTTCGGAGTATGCTTGCTCAAAATCATTTGGAGTTCGCCGTAAAATATCGAAATACAGCCTAAGCAGGTGAACACTGATGTTCTCATCCAGTAAAGAATCGGTCATCCGTAGAAGCTTGTCCAGCAGCAACGTCTGCTCGTTCATTAATGCTTACAAGTTTGATTCCATTGTACGTTGTCTTGCAAGCGATAGTAGGCACTGTGCCAGCACTTCCGCTGTTCGATCCGGTGAGAGCGTCGAGGATAATTCTTCTCGGTACGTGACTCGACGTCCCGCGCGGTGTCAAACTTTCACTCATTCACGTTTTACCTCTTCGTTTGCAACACAATATCCGTATTGTTATTAATCCCCGCAGGGCATTTGCGGTTTTTACGCCACAAAATGGCGTCCGCCTCACACGCCGAGCGTACTCGACTCCACGTTTTTCCACCAAGATGGCGACTGTTCAGGCACTTGTGCCACGGGCACACACTCGGTGGCGAAACACTACCACCACTTCTAGACTAATTCCCCTTCCGCAGGGAATCGGCCTCTTGCAAGCCACGATTGCGTCACTTTTCACAAACGAGTCGAGCGCACTCGACTGCTCACTTTTCGCCAAAATGGCGACCACTTTTGTGCAACGGGTGGCAGAGCACCACCACCACTTTTGACCTTGAGCCGATTTTAGCACACGGTGCTAATCGCACGCGACGCGAACGCCAGAAACCATTCAATTTTTTCTCTGAAAATCCGGGAGCTCGGACCAAAAGATGTTCACGAAATAGCTCAAACTCAATTCGGCAGGAAAAATTGATGGTTTGGCATCGAACTCCGAGAAAGAAAATAAAGTACTTCCGTCAATCACAAAAGTTCGTTGACATTTTCTCATTTTTTCTGGGTTCCCAGTGTTGCTGGTTGAATTAATCAAAAAGGAAATTCAAGAACGTAGGACAAATAAAAATTACTCCAAAAAGTTTAAAATTTCACATCGAATAATTTTTACTCCTCCATTCAACTGTCTATATCCATTGAATATATTCCTTGAAGAAAAAGTACATTTTACAACTCGGGTCTGCCGTATTTGTTACATGTATGTAACCTTTGTTTGATGTGCGCCGCACATCTCTTTGACATACACTAAACAATAGGTAGAAGAAATTGTGTTTGTTTAATTGCGTATTTATATCAAGCATGTAAATTATTACCTTCTTCCATTGGGTTAAAATTTCTGGTGTTAAGAGATATCATCTTCTTAACGGCAGAAGGACAAGAACAGACCAGCGCCAACATTTAATTAGGGCGAATCTGCTTTTGTATACAAACACTTTGTCTGCAAATTTATCGGAAGTTGAATAAAATTCCTTCAAATTGAGTATATCAACGGATAGAGATATAGCTCCTCTTACTTTTTTTTTTTTTTGAATTCATTTATTTGTACAGGCTCAATCGAATCAACTTTACAGAGCCAAGTTTTCATGTTTATATACATCAGTTATCTTAGAACTAAGGTTAAGGGGGTGGAACCGATTACTCGCGGCCGTCTCGAGGTTAATAGGAATTACAATTTTATGGATGGGAAAATTGCGGTGGAAAATTAAAACAAAGCATGAGGAACAATGGTTTTCTTACATCTAGAATTTCAAATTACAATTTTTTAATAGAACGTTTTCAATTTAAAACAAAAAAATCGCTCACACACACACACACACACACACACACACACACACACACACACACACACACACACACACACACACACAACACACACACACACACATACAACACTCACACACACAACCACAATCACACACCGATGCACACAATCCTCAAAAAATTTAACCTAAACAAGTAAGTTAATCAAACTACAATCTAAGGCTAATGTTAGTCAAAAACACATAAATGAGTTTCATAAACTCCAGATCGCGTGCGGCCAAAATGTCTCGAATCGGTACATTGGGTTGTCTACCTCGAGTCCGAAGGGAATCGTGAAGCTCAGATCTGACTCCACGATGCTCAGCACAAAACCAAATAACGTGATCTGCGTCCTGGTAACCTTGTCCACATTCACAGAGATTGTTGTCTCCCAGCCCAACACGGAACAAATGAGCGTTTAAAGAATAATGATTGGACATGAGGCGAGACATCACACGAATGAAGTCTCGACCCACATCCAATCCCCTGAACCAACATTTCTTAGACACCTTAGGAGTGATAGAGTGTAGCCATCGCCCCAAGTCTCCTTTACTCCATTTATACTGCCAGCTATCGAGTGATATCTGACGATAAATGTAGAAAAATTCGTTGAAGGCGATTTGTCGGTCATAAATATCGCCTTCGATAGCGCCCACCCTTGCAAGCGAGTCTGCTTTCTCATTGTCAGAAATCGAACAATGAGATGGGACCCAAACAAAGGTGATAATAAAAGAACGTGAAGATAAAGCACTTAGAAGACCTCGTATTTTCATAAGAAAATAAGAGGTGTGCTTTACCGGCTTCAAGGAGCGAATAGCCTCTATAGAACTAAGACTATCCGTGAAAATGAAGTATTGATCCGGTGTAAGAGAGGCAACAGTTTCTAAAGAAAAGTGAATTGCTGCCAATTCCGCGACAAACAGAACAAGGTGCTTGAAGTTTACGAGCGACGCTATAATTTTCATTATATACACCAAAGTCAGCGGAGTCCTCTATCAAAGACCCGTCAGTGAAACACGTTTTGGTGGAATCCACTAGGCCAAACTTTGCAGCAAATATCACCGGAGCAATCATAGGACGATGATGCTCTGGGATTCCACGAAGCTCCTGTTTCATGGATAAATCAAAATGAACCGAATTTCCAAAGTTGGAGAAGCAAACACGATTGGGAATATTCAGCGAAGGGCTGACATCCTGTGTTATGTGTAAATGGTACAAAGTCATGAAGCGAGTTTGAGGATTCAACTCAAGGAGCTTCTCAAAATTTTCAATCACCTGGGGGTTCATAACTTCACACCTGGTGAGGAGCCAGAGAGATAATTCTGAAAACCGATCCGAGAGTGGCAACATGCCAGCCAGCACCTCAAGACTCATAGTATGAGTCGAGTGCCAACGCGATACGAAGACACCGATATTGAATACGTTCCAGTTTAATGATGTGCGACCGAGCCGCTGACTGAAAACAAAAACTACCGTATTCTATAACCGACAAAATCGTTGTCCGGTACAACGTTAGAAGATCTTGCGGATGCGCTCCCCACCAGGTCCCGGTAATTGTGCAGAGAAAGTTTATCCTTTGTTGGCACTTTCGCTTCAGATACTCAATGTGGGATCTCCAGGTGCACTTGAATCGAACCAGACCCCAAGATATTTAAATGACATAGAATGAGTTATCGGTGTACCGTAAATTTGAAGCTTAGGTTGTGCAGGGTTATGCTTCTTAGAAAAAACTACCAACTCAGTTTTCTCCGTAGAGAATTCGATACCTAGCTCGAGAGCCCAAGTAGACAAATTGTCTAAGGTATCCTGTAAGGGTCCTTGCAGATCAACCCTATTGGGTCCCGTGACAGACACTACACCGTCATCTGCAAGTTGTCTCAACGTACAATTCTCACTCAAACAACCGTCAATGTCTTTGACATAAAAATTATACAAAAGGGGGCTTAAAAATGATCCCTGGGGGAGACCCATGTAGCTAAATGGGAGAAGCTGCAGAGTTTCCATGAGAAAAGCTCATATGTTTCTCTGACAGCAAATTGTACAAAAAATTGTTCATTAATGGTGAAAAACCACAAGTGTGGAGTTTATCTGAGAGAACTTCAACAGATACTGAATCAAAAGCCCCCTTGATATCCAAGGAAATACGAAGACATTTGCTCTTTTTTAGCAAAAGCTAACTGAATCTTCTCAGTGGAAAGCAACGCGAGGCAGTCGTTCGTTCCCTTACCCCTACGGAAACCATTTTGAGTATCTGAAAGCAGGTTATTCGTCTCAACCCATTTGTCCGGTCTGAAGAGGATCATTTTCTCCAACAACTTTCGAATACAAGATAACATCGCGATGGGTCGACAGGAGTTGTGGTCTGACGTACGGGTTTACCAGGTTTTGTGAATGGCAATAACTCTCACCCGTCTCCAGTCATCCGGTACAATGTTGAGAGCCAAGAAACTGAGTTAAACAAGTGCAACATGCGTTCTCTTAGCGACGTCTGGAAGGTTCTTAAGCAAGTTGAACTTGATTCTATCACGCTCCCGGAGCCGTATTGCCACACGAAAGGAGTGCGAGAGAGTTCTACCATTGAAAAGGTTGGCTGGTCTCATCTATCGAATTCGTGCTCTCATGAGGAACATTGGGGGAAGATGGCCCTCTTACTTTTTTTTTTTTTTTTTTTAATCAGTTCGTTTATTTATTAGGCTCAGGCGTGTGTAACACTTTGCGGAGCCGATATTCAATATTGTAGTTAACAATTTTTCTTTTTCGATTTTAGTAAAGTGGGGTGCCAATTACTCGTGGCTAGCTCGAGGTTAATGGGTCACATTATTGTTTGGAAGGGGCTAGGCAGGTAACTTATTTCAGGTATTTGTTGCTGCTCATGGTTGCGACATCTACCAGATCCTCGGTCCCTGTAGTCCCTCACAGGAACTAAGCTGCAGATGGGTGATCACAGCTTGCTGGGCAGGTACAAGTAGCACGGAAACAAAAGGATAATATAACTGGGACACAATGGCAGGGAATTTACTAGAGTGAAAGGGAGGGGGTGATGACATTACACTCTTAGATCAGACAAACAAAGAAATTCGTAAATCGCTTGCATGTAGGGAAGATCACGCATTCCCAAAACATCTCTTACTTCGCGGAAGGGTTGTCTACCTCGGGCCACAAGGGTATCCAATAGTCGTGCTCTGGAGGCATCATTATCCGGGCAATGCCAAACTGCGTGAGCGATGTCATCATAACCGGTTCCGCACCTACATACATTGCTATCGACGAGGTTAATTCTGTAGAGATGTGCGTCTAGCGAGTAGTGGTTGGACATAAGTCTTGACATCACACGAATGAAACCGCGACTTACATCCAGACCTTTGAACCACGATCTCGACGAAACATTAGGAATAATGGAATGTAACCACCGCCCAAGAGAATTACTTGTCCAATCGTTTTGCCAACTTTGAAGAGAACTCTGACGTACTAATGGGAAAAATTCATCATGTGAAATTCTTCTTTCAAAAATCTCGCCTTCTTGTGCGCCCACCTTTGCTAGAGAGTCCGCCTTCTCATTGCCTGGAATTGAGCAATGTGAGGGGACCCATGCAAAGGTAATTCTAAATGATCTTTCGACCAACGCACACATCTGCTCCCTTATTTTTGAAAGAAAGTAAGATGAGTGCTTAACTGTTTTCATCGACTGGAGGGCCTCAATAGAACTGAGACTATCCGAGAAGATGAAATAATGGTCTATGGGCATGTCGGAAATTATCCCCAATGCGAAATTGATTGCTGCCAGCTCAGCAACATATACGGAACAAGGTTCCTGAAGTTTCCGGAAGGCAGATGAGTATTCATTGTAAACACCGAAACCAGTGGATCCATCAATGCGCGACCCATCAGTGAAAATTCTTCTATTGCAATTGACATGTTGGTACTCTTCGATGAAAATATGGGGAATTAAAATAGGTCGAAGTTGATCTGAAACTCCTTGAGCCTGTTTCATGGAGAGATCATAATCAATGGAGGAACTGTGATAAGGAAAGCGTACACTAGGAGGGTTATAGCATGGAAGACTAATATCGGATGACATATAGTTAATATAGATTCGTAAGAATCTTGACTGGGTACTCAATTCGAGCATTTCTTCGAAGTTTTCAACCACAAGGTTGTTACTGATTCCACACTTGATCAGTACTCTAGATGAGAGCTCCCAGAAGCGGTACTGTAAGGGTTTTACTCCTGCCAGAACCTCCAGGCTCATATTATGCGTTGAATGCATACAGCCAAGGGCAATACGTAGACAACGATATTGAATGCGTTCCAATTTGATGAGGTGGCTATTTCTTGCCGAGAGGAAACAAAAAGAGCCATATTCGAAAACTGAAAGAGTAGTTGTTTAATAGAGTTTAATAAGGTCTTCCGGGTGAACACCCCCACATATCCCGGATATTGTTTTTTGGAAATTTGTTCTTTTGTGGCTTTTTTTTTTTTAATACGCAAAGGTGATTCCCCCGGGTGTTTTTTGAATAAAACATGCCCCGGGGGTTTTTGGGGGTAAAAGTTGGGGTAATGTCTCTTCCCAACAGCTTGAGACGCAGTTGGGCAGGGATCTTTAATGTGTGTTAAAATAGTTTAATTTATTTAAAAAAAGTTTAAAAGTTTAATCTGTTTTGTAAAATTGCTTAAAAAACAAGCGTATATAACTCAAAATGAAGTGTTTTTTATAATCACATTGATCTCACCAAAGTCCACCTCATTAACAACGCTAGCTGATATTTTCTATCTTGTCCTTGAATATGAGAGGCTCAATTGCATTTGCCTTACGGCTTTATTGATTTCCAACTTAATACTACTTTTAGTAAGGCTTGGACCGTTTACTCAAAATTTACCCGAGGTTAGGACGAGGGACATTTTTTCGGAATAGATTGGAAAAAGAAACTTGGAAATGGAATTCTGTAGTGGATCATGTAGGATATTGATGATGATGATGATGATGATGTAAACTACCACCTAATCTAGCAACGCAACTGCCTATAGCACTGGACTGTTTTAATTAAACGATTTGATCAAGGTTATGCTGTGGTTAATGTTTCTTCATGTTCCTGTATGAAGGGCCAAATACGTATTGTAAGCAGATACACTTACGCGCAACCCAAAACTACATAGGTCTAAAGAGAATCTCCTTCCAGAAACAAGTTCGCAGAAACCACAACGAAACCAAGCCCTCGCCTGGTAAAAAGTCCCACTAGATGGGGAGAAGAGCCCGCCCTCTATTCACGAAATGTTAACAACAAGAAGTTGGCAGTCCCACTCTTCCTATCCAAATCGCTTCAATCGGGTGCTCTGATGGTACCTCCCTTTATTCCAACATATGGTGTAATATAAATATATGAAAAATTTAGATACATTAATATGATTTTCTTACCTCGATTTTGAAGTCATCTTACCTTGAAGCTAGAGATTATAATATTAATTAGTTCGTTATTAAGCATATGGAATACCTTTATTAATATAGTGAATCATGCAGGATATTGTACTTAAAATCCAGGAAAAAAAATATTTTGGCATTTCTGTTAAAGTAATTCAGAAAAAAATACCGTTTATTGGCGACAGTTTTGCCAAGTATGTTTTTTTTAAATAATTTTTCAAATAAAAAATTAAAAAGGTATTTTATGAGAAATGCGTATTGATAAATTTAAATTTTTTTATCTTGATCATCAGTCTTTTATTTTAACACAGAATACTTGAAAACATTCTGAGCCATTGCAGAAGTACATTTTTTAAAGGGGGGATCCCACTCTCAAAATTCGTAAAAATCGAATATCTAATTTGCTTTCTCTAGAGACATATGCGCTCAGATATGTTGTATTAAAAGGATTTTTCGATTGCTAGTTACTCATTTCAAGATAATTGGTTTCGATCATTAACCAGCATCGCTGAACAAAACCTAAATCGCATTTATATCCAAAACATATCTTTTAAACTGGTGTTAGCTGTAGCTTGGGTTCAACACGATTGATTTGGCTGAAATGTGTTTTCAACATGTTAAAATATAATACATGGCTTGTTACTAAGTGGTTATTTTATATTTAAATTTTGAATTTTTGGGGCAAAACAGCAATCAATAGTTTAAAAGGCTTATATTTCCTAATTTTTTAAATATTTTTTTCCATTTCCGAGCTCAACAAAAACAGGTTTTATTATTGAAATTGTATAAAAAAACGCACACTGGAGCACATTGAATTGAAAATGGAAAGAATTCATACCGTAAGGCTAGAGCCTCTAAAGTTAAAAAATATTGTTTGTGCCGTTATTTATTTCCTTAAAGTTAAAATCATTTCGATTTACTATTTACCAAAAGAAATCAATTAATATATGAAAAGAATGCATGCTTCCACAACACGCTTGCATTGAGACATAGTATTTGAAGAAAATACAATATCATTCATGTTAATGGGAAATTATCTGCTTCTAACAAATTTCATCAATATCATGCGGTTTAATATGAGAAAGCGGTACAAAAGATTTTTTCATTTCAAGATAAAACTGCAATGTTTCAGGTATTTATAATAAAGAAGAGGCTAGGGATGGTATTACAATTTCCAAAATCAAATTGAACATATTTAGCAAAAAAACGGCATTGCAGTCTTTACATCAAATTGTACTCATTACGAAAAAAACACATTATTTTAAAAATGAAAATAGATCATGTTTGGCAACACTGCCGCACACCAATAGATTTTTTTTCAATTCCTCGGACATACTACTTTAAAACAAACCCATCAGATTGGTTTAAGACATACATGTAAATGTTAAGAAAAATAAAAGACTTTGACAAAACGAAACACTAACGATCGAAAACGTTTTGCTCAAAAATGTTATATATCTGGATCAGAATGATTTTCGAATTTAATTTTTGATGTCAAAAAGTGTGCGGAACACGATGTATTTGGAATTTTTCAATTCATTTTATACTCATTCAAAAAAAAAAAAAAGAAATTTAATATAAAATAAGGAGCAGAAAAAGTGTTTTGGCAACACTGCCTCCCACAAAAAGTTTTTTTTTTCAGAAAAACTTTATCAGATTCCATAAAAAAAGCATTCAGGCGATTGTTTTTAAACATTATAGTTGCGTAGATATTGGCAAACGAAAGTATGGATTATTCTCAAAAAAAAAATTTACAAATAGGAACTTCCTTGATTCAAAATGCTGCAATACCAGAACGGTTCAGAATAACTTATACTTTTGAGTGATTCCTTTATTAAAATGGGTGAGGAATACAAACAGTTTAGACTGGGATTTTTATATATGAGTGGTAGATTAAAAAATCCTCCAAGTTTGATGTAAGTTGGAGAAAGTCAAATACATGCGGTGTGGACACTTTGTGTGGAATGACCCACATGTAAGTTTCCGATCACACCAACTTACCGAAATCAACAAAAGTGGCCAAGTCAACTGTCACCAACTCGATAAAAGTGTTCGTGGAACGTTTGAATGATTATACTCGTATCAGGTCAACTAGAACTACGCTTTTTTCTGTATTTTAATTGAGCTTCAAAACGTCACTTAATTACATTTTTGATATAAAAACAATCAATCAAATTATAAGCATTCATGTTAAACCCAATTTTGATCATATCATTCTGCTGTATATAATATATATTCGTTGATGCCTAAGGGAAATTAAGGAAATTAATTCTTTGTTGTCATTCAGGAGCAGTGATTGGATAACCATTACCAAAACTTACAAACTGAGACTTCTTGCGTAAATAAACATATGTTTGAATTTGGCGAGCGAATTTCGTAACTGAGATTCTCAATCACTCAGTTTATTGCTTTCACAATTACCTTATTGCTTGCTCTCAACTTAGTGTCCTAAATGCACTTCCACAGTTATAAATTAAAAGCTTTCAAAGCCAAGTACCATTTTTGCATTAGTATGATTGTGTGGCAAGTACAATCATACGCTATGCCCAGGGAGTTGAGAAATTTTCCTTAACAAAAAATGCCTAGACCAGACCGGGAATCGAACCCAGCCACCTCCACCATGGTGTTGCTTTGTAGCTGCGCCTTTACCGACTGAGCTAAGTGAAGACTCAATCACTCATAATCAAAGGTCAAAAAAATTAATTATAACCGGTAAAACTACATTTGATTGCAATTACCACATGCTTAAATTGTGTTTTTATTTTTAATTAATAATAACCACGCCATTTCGAAAAAATATTGCAACAAGGTCATTGCATATTAATCTCAACATCAAACTCTACCAGTCAAGTTCAAAACGGTGAAGATCAATGATTTGTTTCCTATTCACCAGTTTTACCTCCTCCAACAGCAAACTTTCAACTTCAACCCTTAGATTGGATTCGCAAGTAAAAAAGCTAATTGCGAAACAATACTGTACAGCGAAGCGAAATTCTATTTTCTTTTTATTTATATTCATTACCGCTGCTTCACTTCTTGTAACCCACCTCTTCCACCCGAACCCTTACAGGTAAACGACATGGGAATGCAGCAATGTCGTTCGACCAAGGTACAGATCCTGGGTGCCCCTCAGCTCCGGGTGGATCCCCCTAGTGTGACACTTTTTCGTGGCGAATCACTGCTCATACGGTGTCTGTCCCAGGATTCGGATCAACAGTACGGCACACTCGGGTACAGTTGGACCAAAAACGGTGCCCTCTTCCAGTCGGACTCGAATGCTGAACTGTGGGAAGATCTGTACCCAGACGGCAGCATCCTGAAGGTGAAAAATCTCCAGGTAAATGAAGATAAATGCTATCGTACGAAACAACCGAAGCTTATAAAAGGGGTGTGTATCTAATGGATTTATTTTTTCTTTTTTCTTTTTGCTCGTTTTCATAGAAATCTTTTGTCTACACCTGTATCGTATCGAACTCTGTTGCACCGATATCGAAAAGTGTCCACGTAACTGTGGTCGAGCAGGGAACCGTTACACTGTGTCCAAAGAATACCGACTACGGTGTGAATTGGCCTGCCAGTGCATCCGGGCCGGCAGTACTTGCGGACTGTCCCAAGAGAGGGGAAGGACAAGCGAAAAGAATCTGCGAACAACGAGACTTTGGGCGTCCGGAATGGCTTATGCCGGATTTTTCCGAATGCGTCTCCGATGCCGTCATCGAGATAGAAAAAGATGTGAGTATACTCTCTGGTTGATCAGATGTACATAGTTACACATTCCATAGAATCCTTTTTCTGTTTTGTGATGCTAAGCGGAATAAATTATTCATAAATTTGTAAACTGCAAAATTCACCCAAACACAAAAGCGTTGCAATCAAATATTCTCAATCAATTTTAAAATTCTATCCACAAGACTGCCACGTAAATATTCAAAAGCCCCGCCAAATCGTCCCGAACATCGTCACCTAGCCGCCACTGTTAAACAGCACCATTTACATTCATCGGCGACAAATGTCCTTCCGTTATGGTGGCAACACCTTTTCCTGGCATCTCTCTCAACCTCTTTCACCTCTAGCCGGGTGAGATGCGGCAGGCTTATTTTATCGTTACCGATTTGGAAGGATTTGCTCGTTTATGCAAAAGAGCTCCTTTTGTTAGTCTGAAGTGTGTTCCAATTTTATTTTTTCCGTTTCTTAGTAGGTAGGTAACTGAGGCGCGTCCATGTAGCTCGTTCTTACTAGGTCCAATCTCTTATTCAAAACGGTCGGTGGAAGCTATGCCACAATCGATTCGCACACTCGCATACCCACCCAACTCCCTCTTCCTTATCATTATTATGAAAATCCCCGTTAGCGCAAGTGCTGGAAGGAAAGAAGTCAGCACGAGACAAAAGATACCACCAACATCAGCCGCGGCGGATGGTGGAGTGTATAAATATTTGCTCCGGAAAGGGACCTAGGCTTTTCGGAGACAGTACACTGCATAATTTAAGCACGTAATGTGTAGATCTGTAATGGAGTTTATGTTTATTTGTTGGTTAACTTCGTGCCGCTCAAAGGATGTTTAAAATTTCGAAGGAGAAGAGTACTCAAAACTTTGGCGAGTTAATCGAAATTTTACCCTACCGGGAGCATTATCTGATCCAATTAAAATCCGAGTAGTGGTGTAAAGTGGATTGAGTGTAAAATTCTAAACCAAAGTTACCACTGACCGGTTCTATGAGAACGTTTATCGTGATTATAAAATACTTGTATGATCGACTGACACAATATAATTTATACAATGTTCTCATGACTACATGACTACCAAGACTACCTGTGGTCGGTCCACCAGTCAAAAGCCAATTTTTACTAGTTGCCTATATAATGTGAAAATTTGACAGCTCCATCAGATTGTTTGCGGCAGCTATGGCGAGAACACCGCCTGCTGCATCCGTAACTAAAAAAGTTGGCCATCGTGGCACTTCTGGAGAAGGGAGAATCCATCGAGCGGAAGCCTGGTCTCGAAGATTCAACAGAAGCTCAAACGGAAGACGGAGGGCAAGGTGGCCACTTCTTTCCGTGAGTTGGGCAGGGGATCAAGAAGTATTTGGCCAAAATGGATATCCACATGCGGAAGCATCAGTTCAAGCCAGATGTTTCGGAGAACCAAGTGGAAGCCCAGAAACAACGACTGAAGATTCTAGTCAGAGAGATCTTCCCGGCGAAGCGGAACGTGGTGGTCGTTATAAACGACGAGACGTACCTCACGTTGGACGGCAACGACTGGCAAGGCAAAAGCTACTTCACCTCCCCCACAAAAGAAATCAGCAGCGATGTGAAGTACACAGCGCTCATGAAGTTCACAAAGAAGGTGTGGCTGTGGCTCACAATCAGTGAAAAAGGGATATCACGTCCCCACTTATTTTTGTCGGAGCTGGCAGTGAACGACGAGATCTACAGTACGAAGTGCTTCCCAGAAGTTGCCGCCTTCATTAAAAAGTACCACAAGGATGACGACGTGGTGTTTTGGCCAGATCCACCAAACTGTCCCCAGCTCAGACCTATAGAGAGATTTTGGGCTATTATGAAGAGGAGGCTGATGGTGAATGGCAGTGTCGACAAAAGCATCAATGAATTGAAAACCAAGTGGAATAAGATTGCCAAACCGATGGATGAGAATAATGTGCGCCGGTTGATGAAAGGAAATGACGAATATGCCAACAAGCTTCTTTTTTTTCACCTATGGCCAATGTTCCGGCTAACTGCCGCAAGACGGCGTGGCAGAGAGTACAAGTATTTTTGTGATGTTTTTTTTTTATTTTTTATAAATAAAATACAATTTGGTTTATTATTATTTTCCGATCTTTTTTACCATCCATCCGAAAATAGTTATGATCCGCATTATGATGATGAAATTCGGACCATCCACTAAATTCCTCGCACTAAAGTTTGGGCAGTCTGCTGGTCATTTTATTTCATCATCTTTATACAGCAGCCTAAATTTAAAAAAAAAAGAGTGAATTATTAACCTTCTCTACAAACCACTGTGTTGTCGCGGTATCTAAAGAACGCGATAACTTTGATAACTTTTTTCAATCCTTCGAATATCTATATCCTTTGTGAATGCAAACATTGGGTATTTCACTAAGCTAAACAAGTAGTGGTCTGCTTGAAATTCTAAAAACGGATAACATGTCTCCATTTAATCTCTCTCGTTATAAACTTAGCACAGTAAAAAACCCGTTCCTTTTAATATTCTTCGTATTCAATTCTAGAGCATAGCTTCGTTTAAGTGAACTGGGTCTTTCCACCAGAAAAGTCCACTTGTAGTTTACCATCTCAGCTTTGAACCAAACTCAAATAAATAATTCATTAAATGCTCGTATTTGTAAAAAAAATCAATTTTTGCGTCGATCGGACCACCCAAACGCAGAAGTATGAAAACTCCTTTTATTTTGGACGCATTTCGCGCCAAGTCGGACATATGTTGGCTGCACCCTCTCAGATTTCAACGTAATTTTCTGGACATAATGTCTACTTGTCAAAAGCAACACTGTATGCAATACTTAGTTTTTCAAAAATTTATCCAGACTGTCTCTTGAAAAGGGCCGAACTATTTTACCGATTTTATTCAAATGGCTATAATCTATAAATTACAAACTCCACAGAACAGTGTTGTCAACGTTAAAAGTATTTTGTCGGATCACAAAAAAAATGGATTGTTGAAATTTGTTTCAAACATTTCAAAATTACTCTTTTAATAAAACAAAAGTTTTTCAAACTAAATTTTTTTCTTGTCGAAAACTCTTATTCCTAAATTGGAATTTTTTAAATGCTGAGCTCACATGTTGTGATGCATTCTTTCTTTGAGAAACATAGCTTTCTTCTGAAATCGATCTTCCGTTTCATGATTTCATTATTACTTATTCGTCTTGATCGTGAAGATTCGCATGGAGGAAGAGTACTTTTGGGGATCAGAAAGTGCTACTCCTCCTAAAGAGTGAATTTTCCTCACATTCCAGGTATTAAAGTTGACGCATGTCAGGCTGTTATTAAAAATAACAGCCTTTACTTTTTTTCCCAGGCAAACAATAAGTTTTGAAATATGCACTATTACTGCATCATACTTGCATTTACGATTATTTTTATACCGATTATACCATTCCAAAACATCTTTGGCGTAGTGACAAGATGCCAAATCAGGCCAGAATAGCAAGAAAGCGTCATGGCTGCGTAGGAATGGTAACAACCGCTTCTTTAGGCATTCTTCACGGTATATTTTCTTGTTTGCCGTTCTGGTAGAGATCTAGTAAGTTTTCTCACTGACAGATCCGGATTTTCATTGCGACCGCACACAATTACTTTTCGCACTTGCTCTTCTTTCGACGCCATCTTCGATATAAAAGCTTGTATTATCACCAAAAATTTATTTAACACATTGAACAGACATACGTTCATCAGTCTGCAAAATATATCACGCGTTGATGAAGTATTTCCAGAGATATGCGTATTGATGGGTGTCCAGATTTTGTCGCGAACAAGCCTTATATTGGGCAAATATTAAAACCGTTCCCATACGTTCCAAGTATAGGATAAAGACGCGGAATAAAAACACATCGACTACGAAGCAGTGAGTTCAAATCCCATCCTAGGAAATGCAAAACTGCAGCGAATTTGAGTTTCCCCGTTCATAAGAAAAAAAATTGGGGGTCTAAACAGAAAGCAAACGTCCATCATCATCAGTACAGGAGAAGAAAAAAAATGAGGCAAACTAGGAAAATGAATCTCATCAATAATTGAAAATAGATCTAATTTTATTTGTTGCTTCGCATTTTTAATCAAGCATTTAATCAGCATTCTAAAAGCTAAACTCCCCAGCAGTAGATCAACATTTCAACTGTTGTCATCTAGCTGTCATTTGCAAATGTTACCAATTCATGCTTCCAATGAATGTCATATTATCGACATAGACGTCTTCTTTTGGTGGGGTCCAGCATTAAATTAGCTGTATATTGGGCCAAAACCTGCTTTTGAATAGCACTTAAGATGACTATAATGCTCATATGCATATGCATACACAGAAAGAAATCTTGTTGTTAAAACTACAATTTTACCCGACTTTGCCTATTTTCAAAACTACCATGAAATTTAAGTCAAATTTACTACGTTTATGGTACAACCTTCTACATATGTGGTATATTTAACAGACCTCATATTGATATCTAATCGCAGGTATAACGCATTTATAGTCAGGTGAAAATTGTTGGTGTTTGCGCTTAATTTATTTATATATTTTTTGGCAAACTTTGACAGCTTCTGCTTTCTAACGTCCTCAACGACATCGAATTTATGATGAGCAGTAAAAAACTGAAGCCCCGGAAGCTGCCGGAAATCTTATCATCCATATCGAGGCAATGTGGTTTCGTCAACATCTGGGTGTAGAGCTTCCGTGCACGTGTTTTACCCACCATATCCTGCCATCCCTCGCGATTAGACGCCTTTTAGACTTTGTACGTGTGTAGTCCTTCACGTTTTTTCGCATCTTGCACGAATTGGTTAGATTTAGTTTCTTTGCCCCATCTCGAACTGAACTGTTGGGATTCCTCTTGAAAGCTTGAACTACCCACTAGTGATCCTTAACACTATACGGAGATCCATTTTTGCCACTTTTTTCTTTCCGATCGATGGTCAAACGTTCGTGGTACTGATTTAAAACACGAGACACCGTAGATTGTACCATTCTCAGCTTCCTGCTGATGGCACGATGAGAAAGATCCGGATTTTCGAGGTACGTGCGCAAAATTTCTTTGCGCCGCTGCTGTTGCTGATTGCACATCTGCTAGTGAAACTTACATAGCGTAAACAAATACACATTGAACGAATTCCACCCAAAATTTCAACAGAAAATACCCAACGGGTAAAAAGTTAAAGCCATTTAAAAGTGGTGCAATTTGATTCCGTACAACCTTTAATTGCTAGTTCTCAGCGATCATGAAATCAAATTGGATGTTAAATTGTCTATACAATAGTTGAAATCATTGAAAATACTTTGCATTGAACTACAATTTAATATCAACAACAGCAGAGAAAATGAACATTGATGCAGCGTTGGCCGAAATTATAGGAAATTTTAAGTTTTTTTTAAATTTCGTTCATTTTTATGAGAACTGTTTTAATTTTCACTTTTTTTATTGCTTTTCAATCTAAGTGTATAATCTTTTTATAGCAACAGTTATGGGAAAATCTGCTTCAACTGTATGTAAATGAACATAATTTAAAATGCTTAGGAAATAACTTTGGCCAATGTAACACCCATGTGTATTTTTTCTGCTGTTGTTGACATTAGATTGTGCTTCAATGCCAAATATTCCTTAGCTATTAAACTACTGTAAGGAAAATTAATCATCCAATTTGGCTTCGTGGCTGCCTAGAAATAGCAATTTTAACATAAGTGCAACTTAAACATAAACGTAACTTTTCGTCAAATTTTTATTTCAGTTAAATTTGTGGACACCAAATTTTCAATAACAAAAACTTCCATCTTGAAAGTTTCAGCCAAATCAACGCATACACGGAAATGTTTCACCACTTTGTTCTTAATGCAAAACAGGTTCCGTTATTAAACTGTCTATATTTCTGTCCAGAATTCAAGCTTCTACTTGGTCTTTTACGCTGTTTGAACGAGATTTAGCCTGATTTCAACATAGTATTTTAGAAGTACTTCCACAGTTATTAATTGAGAGCTTTCTATGCCATTATTTTTGCATCAGTATACTTGTATATTCCCTGAGGTTCTTTGCAGAGCTATTCTTAAGTTCGCTGCAGATCTTCCCTGAAGTTTTCTGCAGAACTTTCCTGAAGTTCCCTGCAAAATTTCCTTGAAGTTCTCTGCAGAATTTTCCTTAAGTTCTCGGCAGAATTTTCCTTAAGTTCTCTGCAAAAGTTCCCTGAAGTTCTTTTCAGAATTTCCCTGAAGTTCTCTGCAGAAGTTCCTTGAAGTTCTCTGCAGAATTTTCCTGAAGTTTTTTGCAGAATTTCGCTGAAGTTTTCGATGTGAAATCTCTGTTTACACTTCCTAAAGGCTACATGTGACAGAAATCAATTTCCAATTAGAGGTTTTGAAAGACACAACTTCTAGTTTTACAGGTTGTTACGATCATGCGCGCACTCTTTTGCCTATTAAGGGGGTACCCTTCCCCTTGTCTACCCCGCACTGGAGTAGCTGGGTAAGATATTGTGTGTTCGATCGCATGCCGCCTTTCAAACATGCCCTACGCTCAATTTCAACTACTTCTATTCAATTTCACAACCTGCCGTGCTCCTCCGGACCTATCAATACTTTCTCTTCACATCTTCGCTTCTAGCAGAAATTGCTGTCCATTCCTAGGGTTGCATGTTGATGAGAAGGATATTTCAATCTCAAATATTAAAATTTATTACGTGCTTCACGCAACAAAAACATAATTAGTTAAATTTCTTCAAACATACATCTACAACAAACTACAATCTTAGGCTAATGTTAGTCAAAAACACATAAATAAGTTTCATAAGCTCTAGATCACTTAGAGCCAAAATACCGGTTGTCTTCCTCGAGACCGAAGGGAACCATAAATCTCAGATCTGACTCCACGATGCGCAGCACAAGACTTAATAAAGTGATCTGCATCCTGGTAACCTGGTAACATAAGGCGACACGCCACACGAATGAAGTCTCGACCCACATCCATCCCAACAAACTAAGATTTCTTCAACACCTTAGGGATGACAGAATGTTGCCATCGCTTCAAATCTTGTTTATTCCATTTCTGCTGCCTGCTAACGAGTGAATGTTGACGAAAAATAGGAAAAAAAAAATCATTGAAGGCGATTTGTCGACCATAAACATTGCTTTCCATAGCGCCCACCTTTGCAAACGAGTCCGCTCAATCATTGCCCAGAATCAAACAATGAGAAGGGACCCATACAAAGGTGATGATAAAATAACGTGAAGATAAAGCACTTATTTAGAAGCTCCCGTATTTTCATGAGAAAATACGAGCTGTTTTTTACGGGCCCCAAGGAGCGAATAGCCTTTATAGAACATAGACTATCCGTGAAAATTAAACGCTGATCCGGTAGCATAGAGTGGATAGCAGCTATCAGCAACATACACGCAACAAGGAGCTTGAAGTTTACGATTGGCGCTATAAATTTCGTTGCACACACCAAAGCCGGTGGTTCTAGAAGATCTTGCGAATGTGCTCCCCACCAGGCTCCGGTAATTGTTCGAAGAAAGTTGATCCTTTGTTGGCACTTTTGCTTGAGATACTAAATGTGGAATCTCCAGGTGCACCTAGAATCGAACAAGACCCCAAGAGATTTAAATAACATAGAATGAGTTATCGGTGCACCGCAAAGTTACAATTCGCGTTTCTTGGCATTGATGAGGCTCTTAAGTTCGGGTTTGAGAGCCGTGAATACTACGAAGAGCTCAGGTGTTCCACGTCTATGGAAAACTTTAAACGCATCGGACTTTTTACGGTAAACCTCGGTGCATTGATGATCCCACCGTAGAGAAGGAGGTTTCCTACAAAATGACGTTCCTGGAACTGGTCGAGTTCGCGTTTTAAGCGCGCTGGCTAAGATCAGGGTGGAGAGGAAGTTATATTTCTCCAGCGGTGGAAACCCGTCTATCGTCGTTACGGCTTCATCTACTGCTGTCCTAAACTTTGTTCAATCTTTGTAGCGGGTTAGATGATATGTGACGTTAATGGATTCCGACGGATTGAACTCGGTGGCACCCGAATTTTTTATGGGTAAGTGATCACTACCGATGGGATCTTGAATCACATTCATTCACAACGATAAAGAATTCGAACAAAGAGTGAGGTTTAATCTACTTCCAACTGAGGATGGACCAGCCAAACGTGTAACTTCTACATTGTTTAGAACTGTCATATTGAAGTTGTCACAGAGGACATATATCAAGAAAGACCGGTTGTTATCGTACAGTTCGCTCCAGCCTGTATCGTGAGATTTAAAATCTTCCATGACCAACCGTGGAGTAGGAAGGACCGAACATCCCAACAAACATTGATGTTGAATAACTGTTTGTTCAATCAAATTCGGAGAAGTTTGTTCAGCTTTTTCTTCTAGCAAGCTGAATAACTTCTCTAAAATTTATTTTGTGGCAAGCAATTTGCTCGTGTGGAAAGCGGAGCACCCCATTCGTGACAACTGGAACGGTGAATGGGCAGGTGTACCTAAAGGAATGCCTCCAAAAGCGTCTACTTCCTCTTCTGAGGTCACACGATGGTCCTACGATTTTCTGACCGAATTTAGCCTCGTGCCATTACTCGAAAGAGGTTTTGGAGTGGTACAAGACTAAGGAGGTCAATTTCGTGCCGAAGCATCTCAACGAACCGGATCTGCGGCCAATTGAAAAGTATTGGCCATCATGAAGCAGGCACTTTGGAAGCATCATAAGGAAGTGAAATCGGAGGAATATATGAAGAAAAAATGGACTGCCACGCAAAAAAAAAGTTGGTCCAAATGTTGTACAGGACCTTATGAGTAGTGTAAAGAAGAAGGTTCGTGCATTTGGATGTGGAATTGAAATTGAATAAAACAAATATGGGAAAATATTGATAACATGTTTTATTTACTTCCTGAAAGTTTGAAGATGATTGGTTGAACGGACGAGTTTTGCCTAATATTTGTGTGTGTCGCAATTTGATTCCGTACACCCTTTAGATCATGAGCACTTAAAAATTAATTAAATTTCCTAAAACAGCTGTAACTTTTCGTAGAAGTTATAATTTTTTTTGAACTTATTGCTCATAATTTTCAATAACAACAGGTTTTATCTGGGAAGCTTCATAAATTGGCGTACACACGCAGGAATTTTGTTACTTTAAATTACATGGAAGACAGGTGCCTATTTCAAACCACCTATATTTCTATTCAGTACTGTATCAAAATTCAACACAGTTCAAAAGTGAAGATACATTTGAGCTACTGTTGAAATTTCAGCTCAATCGATCATCTGGTAGCTGCCATATAGCGTGTCATATATGATCACTTTGTATGACGGCCAATGCAAACATTCTTTTGTTCAGTACTATATATCTTCAAAATTGCGAGGTAACGCCTGCTGTCAAGATCCTTGCAGAAATTGTAACGTCTACGCCCTTTAAAACCCAATTTTGTGCTCGTTCTAAATATATTTTTTTTAAAGACCTTCGATCCAACGTACAGAATTTATGAACGTTTTGTTTATCTAGGGTGGTAACGTATGAATCGTATAAAAATAACCTATAAAGGTTAACTAAAAGTCATTATTTGCCATTGTATCAGTAG
Source organism: Aedes koreicus (assembly GCA_024533555.2). NCBI lineage: Eukaryota > Metazoa > Arthropoda > Insecta > Diptera > Culicidae > Aedes > Aedes koreicus. The sequence continues at coordinate 26,175 of JAHHFK020002098.1, forward strand.
ATTACGACCCTAATTACATATTTTTTTATCTTTCTCTCATCCAATCTAATGCTGTCACATTCTCTTCGTCACGAATTGTCATGAATTCCTGGAATGATACCATCTGTTTCTGACTGGCAACTGGATACCAACAACACCCATATTCATCACATACAAACGGAAAATAAAATTCACTGTAAAAACCACAATCCTCGCATTCCCCTACATAACTGTTCATAACTGCGCTTTGAACGTTTCGGCGGAAACGAAAAATAACATCAACTGTCTCAACCAACCCTCCCAAATGGCCCACTCGGTTTCGATTTCATCACAATGCAAACAACAACAACAACATTCTACGCCGTGCACAGTTCCGGGGGCTTACCTTCGGCTACCAAAAAACCAACGGTACCAGCGTTTTGCAATCGTGTCTGGAATATGCGATAAAACACTACGCTGGATTCCTTCCGGGCGAGGGTGGAATATTGCTGCGACTATTGCATGAGGTAAGTATTTGTGTATCTATCTATCTACATATGTATATTTCGGGGAGGGGTGGAGGGCTGAGCTCAGACTATGATGGAGAAGCCGGATGTGAGTGTCTATCGGGGTTTCAAGTAATACTACTCGCGAAAAGGGTGTGGTGAAAGCAAACGGTTTCTACAGGATTATCTCCAGTATTTGTTTTGTTAACGAGAGCACGATCCTAATGATTGGTGCTGGTTTCGGGAATTCGAATCAAAATGCCTGGGTTTCGGTTTAATTTCGTAGAATTTTGGGAACGTGAGCTATGTATGTGATCTTCACGAGAAGTTCCTTATGGGACTTTGTTTTAAAGTGCATCAGTTGCGCTCGTGCGCTACTAATCAGAAATAGTGTAATTGCACAGAAAACTACGTAGATGAAGCTTGGAAGTAGTTTCCATCTTCAATGTTCAAGTTCACGAATCCATTATATTTATAGATCAGTACTGACGCCGACCACGTCCTCATGGTCTTCGGTGAGGGTAAGGATGATTAGTTTGGCAATCATTGTTAGAGACCGGTGTTTACCTTTGCTTCTCCACAGTTGCCAAGAGAAGGGTGTTAGTAAAGTAGGCTTATTTTTAAATCATGCAATCACTGTGGTAGGTGATGCAATCGTTGAAAGAGCAGTAGACTGCTGTTTAGTTTAAATGTAGTGAGGATAGAAAGAAACAAAGTGACAAATGACAAGGAAAGGCACGGGCCTAGGATTGAACGCCCAACCTTCTGCTCAGTAAGCAGAACGAGTGAGGTACCCAGCTACGTCAAGATGGTATATTTTCATATCTTGGAATGAAATTTTCAGGGTATGCTTTCGAAATTGAAAAAGGTTATAATCTTCAAATTTACCTTGACAAATTAAAAATCAAACTATTTTGTTGGTTGATTGAAACTGAAATTATTAAACAAACTCAGCACCTTGATACATTCTACGTTTGCTGCCAACAACGACGTGTACTCGTTGCTGCCCATAATTAAAACCATCCAAATGGATGGTATCATTTTCCTACCGGATGTTGGTAGAATTTCTACAAAACAATGAAAGACACATCCTTTTCCGGCTTAAAACATTCCGCAAGGCTCTATTATGCCATCTAGAGAGATGTTGATGAAAATCGTATCTCCCACTTGTATCCGGCTCTTCTCGACATTTCCTATTCCGCAAAAATTCCAACAGAAGCAACAACATCAACATCAGAGCTAGATTCAAACCGCTTTCTCCGGTTCGGAAAGTGACTACGCCACACATCCTCGGTGCCTAAAAGAAACAAACAAAAAACGGCGCTACATTACACAGTCTGTACTGAACCAAGGAGATAAAGCAATCCAACTGGCAGACCGAAAAACCCTTCGCGGGGAATTATAATGATATAAAAATATGAAAGCAACCGCGCGCAATTCAGCTTGCACCACCACTCTGTGTCTCTGTGTGAAAAAGCTAGATTGGTTGGAAGAAAAAGGGAAAACCACCGAACGACCGACTCTATGCGCTGGAATAAAACATTCATTCTCTTTATTACGAGCGAATTATTTATTTGAGTTTTAATTCTTTCACCATCATGAAATATTTAACTCACCATCATCGTTCCCCAGGAGCGGAATTCTAAAATGAAATGGGTAGTGTTGAATTTCTTCGGAAACCGGTTCTAACGGTTCTATATTATGAGAGCTTTGTGAGCTGATCTCAATAACATTTCATATTGTGGAAGGAACTCCCATGAACATAAGCACCGTTAAGGAATGTCAATATTCTGTTGAAGAGAACGTTTCAAATTTCAAATATAATCCAAGCAATGAACTTAGCAAATGGTGATGATTAAAAAGGGAAATCTTTTGCCACATAGGACAACTTTTCAATGGGCACCATGCTAAATTAATTATTCATTTCTTTATCCGTTTCAGATTTTCCGCTACATCGAACACACTGGCACTCAGCACGAACAGGAAATCGCCTCGGATATCATCCTGCGCGTGGTCGATGTCATAATGCAGAATAAATTATCACTGAATAATCAACAGGTGGGTCACAGTTCCGATGACGACGACGGGCGATGGTCGTTTCGAAGTTTTTATCTTTTCGGACTGTCAACTCGAATGGTTAATGAGTATCCCCAGCGGGTGTTCCTGCTCAAACCGTCGCTTGGCTTTTTTTTTTTTTTTTTTTCATTTAAGTGCAAATGAGGTAATCCGGCTAATTAGAAGGGATTTTGTTGACACTGAGTTTACATAAACCATCCCTAGAGGCTGTCACGGACCTCAGATAGGGCAGGCCACAAATTTTGTTTGTATTTGTAAGTCGAAGGAGGTGGCAATTTCTAGTACGTGTATAGTATTTGATCAGCTTTCCAACACCCATCGTAGTGTTTTTCACAAAAATTGTAAACTTCATAAATGAAAAGCTTTTTGTTTGAAGTGCATCTAGATCATTTAGTAAGAAGAAGACTAGAGGATCGTGAAAAATACCTAGAAGGCTAGATAAATAAAATAAGACGAAAGATTAGCATTTCACGATTACTGTAATCACGAGATGCATGAATAATGTTTTTTTCTGGCTACGTTTGAGTTTCTAATCGAATTCAAACGAAACTTTGAACTTTTGCTTGCATCGAATTAGGGTCTTAATTTCACACGAAAGATTAATTTTGTTCTCATATTTTTTCGTTTGATTTAAAAAAATATTTCTATAGATGGTTTTCGCGTGACAATCTTATAATAAAATAAAAGTTAGTGTGCACGAAGATTTTTTCATTGTTTTTGTTGTAATAAGAAAAACTTTATTCCACGTATCGATTAGATCTATTATTCACGGTTTACTAAACGAAGAATTTGATGGCAACTCACAGATGATATTTTTCAGAATGAGCATGAGCATGATTGACCGTCTGATGTTGGTACTCTGTTATTGCCAGATCAGCTGTTACTACACAGAGAACCAAAAAATGATGCATGCGCTTCAACATTTATACTCACTGTGTCAAAACAAATGATTTAAAGCTAAGGCAATACCGGCGCCAGCCCCATTCGAATGCAGGCCAAATAAGGAAAGAATAAGATTGTGCTGACGTGATACCCGCTGTATTGGAAGCCGAGAACACCTCTTTACTTCCACGAGAAATCAATGGACAGGATTCTACAGCAGCAGGGTTTGTTTATGAAGCAACAAATATTTTCGAGAGGAAAATTCCACTACAGGTCGAAGATCTCATCGTGGGTGATTGTCAATGAAACGAATCCGAGGAAGTGATGCACGAGCAGACACCAGGATAATCAGTGATATCAAAATAGATCTACGCATCACCATCCGAGCAGTGGAAGAAAGGTTGAATTTATCGATTTTGGATTGAACCATTCGACAACGCATTGGTGGATCGAAGTAAGCCGCGCTGAAAATTTGACGTGTTGATTTTTTCTGCTGCGTTTTTTTTTTTCCTCGAAAAATTAACATAGTCTTACATTCATTTTAATTTATTGAAAGTCTGTGCCACGGTAAATAATGTAGGTTATTTGCTTTCCAATGCATTTTAAAGTAAATTTCGGTTGTTTATTCATTTGCGATTGTTCTGATGATAGTTTGGCGGAGCTATAAGTGAGTGAACCGAACGGATACCGTTTCGAAGTGGAAGTGTTGAAGGTCACCAGGAATATTATATAATTTTCATGCACTTCGGCCGGAAGTGCATGCTCTGCTACCCGACCAAGTTGCTGCGGTCGATTGGAGTTCGGGTTTGAAACAGAAGAAAAGATTCGGAGTGGGTTTCAGCAGTAGGGCTACATTTTTGAACCACGTTCGACCTGGCGGAACTATTTTATGTTAGCGTTTGATGAGTGACGAAAATATTATTTCTGTTTCCCATTCTATTCTATCTTACTCTTACGCATTCACCTTAATCCACATAATAATAGCCCTAAAGTCGGTCATCCTCCTACTTGATGAACGTTTTATCTTTTTTCGCATGTTGATTTATTTGTTTTCATAACTCGGAGCGTATGGAACGGTATGTCTACGCATCCTTCCTAACCTGTAGATTCATAAAATACATCACTCACAGAATCATCTTTGCGGTTAATCCAACGCATTTTGATTTTGAAATATTGATAGTTCTGTGTGAATGCGATAGTCTGTAAATTGAATAGAAGTTGAAATTGAGCAAAGCGTTATTTCAATGGTAGTACAAATCAAGCGAAGCAATATTTTTAGCAAGCTACCCCATACGAGGCAAGGTAAGGATACCCCACCTTGACTCGCAAATTTATCTGATCATGATTATATTGTAATCATATCATCTGAAAACTTGGTCTTCATGAAATCTTAATGACTAATAATAATACTAGTTATTAGCTAAAAACACGCATTGAGCGTAACCGTTCTTTAAATGTGTTAGTTGACAAATTAAAGTCGAAAACATCATAACCTGCTTGAAAACGTCTGGAGATGGAGTTGAAAGGATCATTCGAGCCATACGTCGTATTTCTTGTCCTTGGTTGTAGATTGATCGAAGAACACGTTGAGGAGTATAAATCTGCAAACGCTCAAGCAATGCTGCACTGTCAATTTCCACACGAAGTATTTTTGCTCCAAATACAGCTTGATCCACCAAACGGAGATTTTGAAGCGTTTCAATGCCCAGCAAAGCACAGCGATCTGCATATGGGGGTAGATTTAAAGAGTCACGCCAGGGCAGATTTCTAAGAGCAGACCTCACAAACCTCCGCTGAATGGATTCAATCCTAGTGATCCACACCGCTTCGTAAGGGGACCAAACAACTGATGCATACTCCAGAATAGACCGGATGAGCAAGCAATACAGAGCACGTAGGCACAAGGGATCATCAAAGTCATGAGCAGTTTTTAGAATGAAGCCTAGCTGACGGTTGGCTTTGTCAATTATTTCCGAATAATGCATCTTGAATGTCATTTGACGCACTCCAAGGTCCTTAATTTTATCAACCCGTTCCAGTTGCTCCCCATGCATCGTGTAGTTGTAGTGAATAGGCATTCTACAGCGATGGAACGTTATTATAGAGCATTTGGAAACACTCACTTTAAGGAAGTTGTGGCTACACCAAGAAGCAAAAAGGTCAATAAGCTCTTGAAGTCATCTGCAATCAGCTTCTCGTCGGATGACAAGAAAAACTTTCAAGTCATCAGCATAAATGAGCAACCCACCGCTTACCAGAACGTTTACGACGTCATTGAAAAACAATACGAATAGAAGAGGACCCAGATTGCTCCCTTGGGGCACGCCGGACAGGGGAGAAAACCAGCTGGATTGCGTTATACCAATTTTAACAGTCAATAGTCTGTTGCCTAAGTATGATCGAAGCCACTTACATATTCTGTTTGAAACTCCCAGTCGTTGCAGTTTTGCCAAAAGGATCACGTGGTTTACGGTGTCAAAGGCAGCTTTTATGTCAGGGTAAACTGCGTCAAGTTGCGCTCCAGCATCCATTGCTGCAATGGCAGTCGTCGCAAATTCGCAAAGATTACTATTCACCGATCTTTTGGGGCAAAACCCATGCTGGCAAGAGCTAATGTAGTTTCGACACGTGCTTAGCAAAACTTCGTTGACAATGGTTTCAAAACACTTGGAGCCAGCTGCCAGCGATGTTATGCCTCGGTAATTAGAGATGTCGGGTTTATCGCCTTTCTTATGTACAGGAAGCATATACGATGACTTCCATGCGGAAGGAAATTCTTGAAATTGGAGAGATTTGTTGAAAATAGCTTGAAGAGGTACGGTCAGCATACCAACATATCTTTTAAAGACGCACGAAGGAACGCCATCTGGACCGGGGTTGTATGATAGATTCAGCTTTTGTACTGCTGATTCAACCATCACTTCAGAAATGTCAAACACATCCAAGTTTATCACATCTCTCGGTACAAAATTCAGAGCCAATCTTATTTCATCTATCAATGGAACACGGTCTTCAAAAATGCTAGCGAATTTTTTAGAAAACAGTTCACACTTCTGCTCTGCAGTGCGAGCATGAAGGCCACCTAGGTGCATCGAAGTTGGCAGACCATTTTCTTTACGTTTTGAATTAACGAAGCTCCAGAAGCGTTTTGGGTTCTGCCGAAGATCATCTAGCCTCTTTTTTACGTAGCATTTATACAAAAATCGATTGTATCCTCTATAGAGACGACTCGCTTAATCGAATTGGCGTTTTGTGAATGGACATCTCCATTGACAGTACTTCTGCAACAATCTCTAGCGATTCCAGCGCAAAGCGCGAAGTTGAGCATTGGACCAAGCCGGTTTCCTAGGGGGTCTTTTGGGTGGTACAGCTTGCATGATACAGGAATGGAGAATTCTGGTAAAAGCATTCGTGGCGCTGTTGGCGTCAGGACTCGACAACACCTCAGACCAATCAGTCTCCGACAGCAACTGGTTCAATCTAACATAATTTCCACGCCGATATATCAACAGAGCTGAGACAATCCTTTAGAGAACACGGGTAAAACCCTTTGCGCAGTTTTAACTTCTGTTTGTTCTGCCGTATACTAACTGAATATCAATACTTTCTTCTTCATATCTTTCTTTAGTAAAAAAAAACTTCCATTTTCGAAGCCCAATGTTAACATGAAATTATTTTCTTCAAGGCATTGTAAAGGGTGTCCACGATGAAATTGCCACACACAAAATTGATTCGCAAAATTCGAGTTTTCATCCGATTGCCATCAAATTTTCAAGGATTTAGAAATAACTATTAAACTTCATTTTACCATTTTATTCGTATTTTATTTACAGTCCATACGCAAATGTCCGCACTTTGGCCTTAACCCCGGCCATAAGATTCTGCACAACCTGTGAATCAACCGTTTTTTGCATGTAAACCCATACTTTCTTCAGTTCCTCGACTGTCTTCACTACCTTAGGTCGTTTAAGAAGGTGCTGCTTCATAATCGCCCAGTTTCTCGATGGGGCGGAGCTCCGGAGTGTTGGGAGGGTTGAACATTTTCGGCACGAAATTGACCTTATTGTCCGCATACCACTTCAGCACGTCCTTGGAGTAGTGGCATGAGGCCAAATCCGGCCAGAAGATTGTTGGGACGTTGTGGGCCTTCAGGAGAGGAAGCAGCCGCTTCTGGAGGCACTCTTTTATGTACACCTGTCCGTTCATCGTGTCCTGGGTCACGAAAGGTGCACTCCGCTTCCCGCACGTGCAGATGGCTTGCCAAACCAGGAATTTCTTCGCAAATTTGGACATCTTCTGAGTGCGGACATGCTCCGGAACGCTGAACTTATCCTTGGCCGTGAAAAACAGGTTGCCGGGGATCTGTTTGAAGTCGGCCTTCACATATGTTTCGTCGTCCATGATGTAGCATTCAACTTTCGTCAGCATGTTGAGGTACAACTTCCTGGCACGGGTTTTGGCGGACTTGTTCTGCTTCTCGTCGCGAGTAGGGGCCTTTTTTACCTTGAACGTTCGAAGCCCAGCCTTAGTTTTGGCCTTCTGGATGTGCAAGATTTTATCACGCACGAGCTGTTCTTTCGACTCCAATTCCGTGAGTTTTGATCACAGGACTTTAAAACTTGCAGGATGTAAATAATGCACTATGAACTAAATCCTCCCAAATTTTCATTAAATTCTACTCAACGGTTAAAAAGTTAGAGCAATTTCATAGTGTGGCAATTTCATCGTGGACACCCTTTAATCGTCAATTTCACGCATGAAGCAGACAAGCAACTTAATTATAATAGAATACCAAATAATATCGATAGTTTTTTTCTTCAATTTTGTTATGAACTTATCCGGAAATTTAGTATATGGATTAATAACGTACTGGAAGTGTTCATGTACATAGAGGGAAATTATAAAACTTTAAAAATAAGTGAGCTAGTTTTGTTATGGTCTCGCGCAGATCTTGAATGCCATCATAAGGACATGTCGATAAAGATATTCTGTTTCAAATAAGTTTTGAAAATTAATCTTGACGACTTTCTTTAACATGGGCCTTCCAAGTAACAATTCAAATACAAATTGATTTTATTCGTGTTTTATGGTAGTTTTATCAAAGCATTATGGAGTTTATTTGGTTTTATCAGGGCATTTTCCAAGTTAAGGTGGTTTTAAATGATAAACAGTGCTTAAGAGTGATTAAAAACACTTGAAGAAACCTCCATAAAACTACATTTTATAAATGATGTGTAATTCACCTTATAAGTAATTTTATAAGATGCTTGATCCCCTTCTCAAAACATCGTTTTGCAACTTTCATAAAACCTGATAAAAGCTTTGAAGAGCTTTTGACATTCTTCTTTAAGATGCTTGTAAATGCTGTCATAAAACGCTCTTAGAACCATTTGATTTTAAATAAGAGCATATACTCTTGAGAAAGAACATTATGTGAAAAATAAACAAACTGTCACAATGGACGCCCATAGGTGTAAGAAATTAAAAACTAGTGGATCGTTCAAGCGGAAATTCAATAAAAACCTACGATTGCGCACTACGATAGTAAAATTTTATGTTAATGTTAAAGTCACCAGAGTCGTGCATTTACACAATATTTATACTCGTTGCAAGTAAAAACTGGTATATCATCTGAGCGCAAATCGATTTTTCTCATGATAACTATATACGTTAAATCTAAAGTCGGAAATAGTGCGCTGGAATCGCTCATTGATCCACTACATAGCGCCTTCTTTTGACGTTAGGTTTAGCGTATAGATCAAGTGAAATATAATTTTTCGCTCAACTGATGTTTCAGCCATTGACGCAATATTATTAACTGTTCTTCTTCCCATAACCATTGGTAGCATATTCAAGTTAGAATTTTGTTTTTATTCTTGTCGACTTACGCTAATGAGTAAAAAAAATACATTTCAAGCTAATTATGACTAAGAACAAAAATAATGCATAAGCATTTTTGATTTTAACGTTCACCTTTTCTTTGTTTATGATGTGCCTTCTTCACACTGATTTTATGGCTATCTGGCTATCTTACAAAAGACTTGATTACCTTGAGCAATTCAAACAAGTTTTATTCAAGCGTAACTCATTTTGTTTTAAAGAATAGAGCAAATAGGCATGAACTTATCGCGCACCTAAAAAAATCTTGTTTTTTTTTTGTTGGGGCGTAGAACCCCTGCGTCCACTGAATTGAACTATTGTAGTAAAAAATCTTGTTAGTCTTATGCAAGAAATATTAGTTTTATTTACGATTAATGGCAGTTTCAGATAAAACCATTGAAAAAATGGCGAGCGTGGCTATTCTGGATTCCCACGGAATGGTAGCCATTTACATATGTATTCAACAAAACTCTCGTTTTTCCAATGCTACGAACAATTTCTGCTGTTTAAAATACATTTTGAAACTTAAATTGGATTGTAGACACAATTTATTGAAGATCTAAGAATTTATTTATTATTTTAATTGTTGAATTTTCAAGTATTTTTTATTTTTTAAATAAATAAAAATTCTAGCAAAAATTCCAAGGTGCATTAAAATTTTCGAACTTTCATGTTATAAAACACCAAAAAACTGAACGTCGCATGAAAAACATTTCAATTGCAGGCAACAAGCTCAGACATTTATGGTCAATTTAAAAATTAATTTACATTAAAATTATTAAAATACATTAAAATTATCAAGTTTTAAGCAAACCCTGGGAAATAGCCTTGAGAACCTCCTGTTGTATGGGCCTTGTTCAACTTACGAGGGTTTTATGGCTGTTTTATCGATATTAAGTAGAATATCTAGTTTTATGCGTGGTTTTATCAAATGAGTCTTGAAAACTTCTTCAAGTGTACCTTAAAATTGAATTTGTTACTTGGGATCTTTTGTTTGAAAATGGGTTTATGACTGTTTTATCACAGTTTTATAGAATAAAAATTTCTATTCTCGGTTTTAAGTTATAAGCCAGAAAAACACCTAGCCAATGGCTTTCTTAAGTCTATCAAAATCATAATTTTGAATTATCATGAAGAAAGAGCTGCCGCAAGGCATGTTTTGAAATAAATGCCTAGCTAGTCCCTACTACAGGTTCCCTCGGGGTCGTTCCGGTGGTTCCGGGAGTGGCCAATATGGTCAAGGATCCACTTGAAGTTTATAATATGGTTTGTGATGAAAAATCAAGAAGAAAGAGCTGTCATATGGCATGTTTTGAGTAAAGTAAAGAGTTAACCGCATCCAGGACCCTTTATGAGAACCCGTTTCACGAAAATGGCCATATCGCGATCAATTTAAGGCCGATTCTTGTATTCGACATTTCATTTGCAAGGAAAATATTTTGTGTTTACGTGGATTTGCTCACAAAAAAATTGTTTGACAACTGCATCTTGTACAAAATCTCATCACAAATTCAACATGTGAGATAGCCTCTCCGGAAACCCGGAACAACTCTGGTGTCCGGAGCCCATGGCCAATTGTGTTACCGAGCTATAAAACTACATTAATTTTCCAGTCGAGCGCTTTTGGGGAAATTAAATCGGATAATATTTCATTAAGTTAGAGCACTTCAAATTTGATCAAAAATGTGCCTGCCCCGATAATTTTGGCTATCCCCTGTATATTCAGCGAGCAACCATCACCATTCAAGTTTCTAGTGATTATATCAGTGCTTTTTCATGACACGTCGTAGGCTGTGGTAAACCAGAGAATGTTGCGTAGGAAATGCCTTTGACATCAGCAAGCCTCTATTTCAGTTCGTTTAAATCAAACCCACCCGAAGCGCTACGACCGCCTGTCAACGACGATATTGCATTGTAAAGCAAAGCTCATCGATCTATTATCTCTCTCCCATTTAATTTCCCGTGCATTTCTAACCAGCAAATCAAGCAACTGCAGGATCTGGTACAAGCTGCCGCTCTGAATCGTGAAACGACGATGGCCGCTCCGATCTCGTCCTCATCCTCGCTGTCATCATCGTCGGCCGCATCCAAGGCATCTCTGGCAGCGACCACCACCATAACACATCAACTAAACTCGTTCTATTTGTACACGGAATCAGTCAAAGGATTGCCATTCAATTTGCAGATCTACGGGTAAGTGAGCGAAAAGATGTACTTTCCTGTTTCTTCCATTCCCCTTCCGCATCGTGACGATAGTGAGCACTTGTGTGGTGAGCTGATTTTAATTAAATCCTCAGTTCGTGCAACTGGCAATGCTTTGTTACTGTAGGGATTCTGTTGAATCAATGTGAACGCCAATTACATGGCACATTATCTCCATTTCACTGCACAATGGTATCCAATTTGAAGCGTTCAATAGTGAGATGGGCATGCAAAAAAAATGTCAACGTGCCTTTAATTGAAAACGCTGCCGATAAACCAAGTTTCGAAGTAAATGACTTCTTTTTGTAACAATTATTTATCATTAGTTGTAGTCAATTGGCCATGGGCGTTTCCTCGGAAATGTTGATATGGTAAGAAACTTCATATGAATAATTCGAGTCAATTTCATTTGTTTTCAATTTTATTCATTGAACTGACTCGTCATCAATCGGATTTCAACAATAATGAGGCTAGAAATTCACGATAACTTCAGATCCAATCATCGATCAATTGTATTTAACATCCTGCTCACGTCAACCTCTTTTCATCGTTCCAAAATAATCCCTATGGTACAAAACAAACATTTATTAGCGAATATAATTACCGTGGGCATCATCATCAATTCTATCTATTTCCAGTGATCAACTATACTCGGATCAGCTGTACATGGAGATGGATGTAACAAGTTCGCTTCTGGATATCGTGTCGAACGGTACCGTGCTCGTTACCGTCATTTCCTACAAAAACCTCACTAGTTTCCTGCCCCGATTCTATTTCGCCAAAAACAGGTAAGTTGAAAAAGAGCAGCAATGGTGCTGTTTATTTTTTTTTTAATTTAGGGGGACTAGGGGCATTATGGACACCCTGAGCATTTTGGAAATTTTCACTTATTGTAAGTTGACATACTGCCGATTATTAATAACTACATGCTTTGGTCACTAATTTGATGGAAGTTCGATATGAAAACTAGTTGAAAATCAAAATTAAAATTCATTTAAAAAAGTGAACTGAAAATTTGTCAGTTTTTAATGACGTCGTGAAGTCACCGGGGGTAAAATGTAGACCCCCATGGAGCAGAATGGCTACCTTCAAAAAAGTTCGAAATAAGTACCTACCAGTGTTGTTCAACTTTCAGTGCCTGTTAAAAAAAATTAGTTTTGAACTAAACTTACATAAAAAGTAAATTCAAATCTTTTTATTGACCAAATGAAAGATAAAAAAAAAAAAACAACAGCATTATACATCAAATAAGCATTGAACAAAGACAAATGTTTTCACTTACAAATAGGGCAATGGACTTCATTGCAGTCATGATACCAAGTGTTGCAGTCCGGGCACTTATGTCACCCTTGGCCTCTATGAGAGGTACTGAATACTGCACCTCACAATCACTTAACCACATCAATCTTGAAGAAGCTTTACTTTTTTCATCGTTGTACCTTTTGGACGTCCTCGACCTCGCTTCGGTGTTTTCGAACGCACAATTGTTTGTTTCTGAGGTCCTTTCCGGATATCACTTATATCTTTCGCAGCCAGCGATTTTTGCACCTACACGGACTTGCTGTTATGTTAGCGGTCTTTCCCTTTCATCGATAACATGTGACCTTCCTTGTGGTAGTCTTTGGTAGTGGAAGAATCGCATCTGGTGACACTTTGAAAGCTTTTGTATTCGGCGATTTGTTAGCTGAGAGACGCAGTTTAGGCAAGTATTCTACTGGACCAGCAGACTGACTGTTTGAAGTGGACAGGTGCGTGTGCAGACGAGCTTCCATTTATATCATCTTCAAATCCAAAAAAAAATGTTCATTAGAATCAGAGCCATTGTCTATTGGAACATCCGTTACCATAGAAGGAGCGAAGTCGGTTTCGTTGAACATATAGGGAAGATGTACCTATAGGTATTAATCTCATAGATATTAATCTCATCACTTTGCAATTCATCCTAAGGAGTGTATCGAATATAAGCTATCCACATACATTTGCGTTGTACGCATGTATTTGTGATGGTTTTTTATGCTCTGAACACTGCATGCTGTGCGTTTGACTGTCAGCTTTCTTTTGTTTACTTGTTTGTGCGGTTCAAATTCTGCGTTTTCAAAATGTCGCGTATTGAAAAGGAAGTGAAAATTAAGGTTCTGGACACATGGCTAAGTGAGAATGGTATTACTATGCGAAAATTGGCGAAGCGATTTGGAATTCATCATGCGAGTGTTAAAACCATCATTAATAAGTTTGGGGAACACTATTCTTTGGATGAGCTACCAGGAAGAGGCAGAAAACCCAGTTCTTCCAACCCGAAACTGGAGCAGAAAGTGGTATTTCTAATCATGAAGAACAAATCAATGTCAATACGTGATTTGGCCAAAAAAGCAGGAACGAGTGTCGGAATGATCCAGCGTATCAAGAGGCGAAACCACCTGAAGACCTACAAGAAGCAGAAAATCTCGAAACAAAGTGCAGAACAGAAGAAGCGAGCAGCAACAAGGGCCCGGAAATTGTATTCGCGTCTTTTGCAGCGTCCGGATGCATGCGTTTTGATGGACGATGAGACCTATGTAAAGGAGGACTCAAAAACCCTTCCAGGTCCACAATACTTTACTGCCGTCGTTGGGGAGGATGTGAGCGATGCGGACAGGTCGATTCAAGTGGAGAAATTCGGTCGAAAGGTACTGGTATGGCAAGCAATATGTTCCTGTGGTTTGAAGTCAACCTTTTTTACGCTACCGGAACTATAAATGCGGAAATCTATCGATCTGAGTGTCTCCAGAAGAGATTGTTGCCTTTATATAAGAAAAAAATGCGATGCAACACTTTTCCGGAACTTGATGAAGAGCATTCGATCCAAAGTTCGAAAATTCGTGAAGGAATAACTTAAATTTCATCCGGTCTTCATTATGTTCAAGTTTAACCTCGTACAATAAAGGATCAATTTTTTGTATGAATAAAATCTCGGTTTTCAACAAAATTTGAAAGAAAATTTGTGGATAGCTAATTTTCGATACACTCCTTACTTGAAATAAAACGATATACACGTGACAGGATTAGTTAGTAATGTTTGTTGTTGTTATTTAACGTAAGCAAACATTATTAGAAAACGAAACCAATCCTTCAACTGCCCAATTGTTTGACTCATCGTAGGATGAATATAGGAACAATGAGATTAATATGGGGGCAGTTTCCCTACTTATTGAATGACACGATGCCAGTTCTTCTGAATCCGTTTATAGCAGTAATAGGAACAGCTGTCTATGAAAAAGCATTTCCAACCAATCTGCTGATTTCGTTCAACGTTACGACCTTTCTAGGATTCTATTTCAAATATTTTTCAATAGATTGTGAAAAATTAGTTTTGAAAGGGCCCATAAAGGCCGCAGCTTGTGACTGCAGTGAGGAGGTAGAGTATGGTAACGCTGTTAACGAGCCTTTTCAATAAGTGCCAGATTTTTAACAGAGGATGCATGACCGTCCAGTAATGGGTGTTCAATAAAAAATGAGATTGATTTCAATACCTTTCTGTAATTAAAGTAAAGAGCGTAATTTTTTTTCTCTCCAAGAGAATTGCTCGCTGGGCTCCCTAGAAATGCGTGGCATGTTTTTTTTCGCTCGGGTACTGTCAGTTCAATCAAAGATGGCGTCGAAACAGCAAACACTCCGCGAGCGTGTTGTACGGTTTTACGAAACGCATAGTCATCGTGGAAAAAGTTTACGGTAGAAGTTTTTAACCCGAAAAGAGAGTTTTGGGAAAAAAAAATTACAAGGGGGAAAGGAAGGATGACAAAATATAAAAACCCACAAAACGGAGGAAAAAAAAAAAAAAAAAGGAAGGGAGAAAAATAAAGTAGTTTCGGTTACCCAAATCAAAAACGTTAAAAACACAAAAAAAAGATAAAAGGTAAAAAGAAAATATTTGGAATTATGCACGTTAAGAAACGGGGGATGAAAGGTGGAAAACGAACGGTGAAAAGTGAAACTGGTGTATATTGGAAATCGGGAAAAAAAAAAAAAAAATAAAAAAAGAAAAGAGAAAAAAAGGGAAGGGAGAAAAAAAAAAAAGAAGAAAAAAGAAGAGGAAAAGAAAAAGAGGGAGAGAAGGCAGCCCTAAGTTTGCACCTTTAAACTGAAGGAATGATCCATGAAAAATTGAAATTCGTTCCATAAAAAACGTATTTCTGACCCATAAAGCTCTGATGAAAATCCATAACAAAATTAAAATGATCCATAAAATACAGCAATGTGATCCATACTTTATGTAAGTTTTAGCAATAAAATGTCAAAAATGTGCCGTTATATATCTAGGCTATGATCCATAAAATTGTACCGATTACCCATAAACATATTGCAAATTATCCATAAAAGGTTCAATAACTATCCTTAAACTTGTAAAATTGATCCTTAGAATTTAACGTTTATGAACTAAAATATATGTACATGATCAATAAATTATTGAAAATATTCCATAAATAAATCGCCAATGATCCATAATAGGTTTGAAAATGAACCATAAACTTCTAAATATGATCCATAGCAAATCAATTTGGTGCATTTATAATAATATAAATGATCCATTATAATTCCGGCATAATAATTATTCCAATTTTGAGTTTAAATTTTTTTTAAATTTAACAACGGGAAAATCGATCCCTGACTGTGCTACTACTCAAATTTATTAAAATGTCCTTTCCTTTATATATGAGGTTTAAATATTGCTGTAAAAGAAGGATCACTTTGGAGAAGATTTTTAATTTTCAGAACGCTGACTTACTTTTGCGATCTCACGTTCTTTTACGAACGCAACTGTGAAATTTGTTTCCCAATAAATTTGGTAAACTCATGCACGTAAAGAACTACGGCAGCCCTATTTTTGCACCTTTAAAACTGATGAAATGATCCATGAAAAATTGAAAATCGTTCTATAAAAAACGCATTCTTGACCCATAAAAAAAAAAATTGAAAATCGTTCTATAAAAAACGCATTCTTGACCCACAAAAAAAAAATAGAAATGATCCGTAAAATTCATCAATTTGATCCATATTTTTAACAAAATTCAAAGGAAGAATATATAATTTTTTTCGGATTTCCCATTAACACATTGCAAATGATACTTAAAAGGTTCAATATTTTTCCTTAAACTTGCAAAATTGATCCACAGAATGTAACATATGTGCGTATCATCTATTGATTATTGTAAATGTTCCATAAATAAATTGCCAGGGACCCCTGATAGTTTGTATAACAAATCATAGTCTTCAAAAAATGATTCATAACAAATCAACTTTGTGAACTTAACATTATTTGATCTCCCCGCAACTGCGATACATGCTTGTCAAGAAATTTGGTAAAGAGCTATGCTGCACATAAAGAACTTCAGGTCAAATTTATGACTTGATTAAACTGTTGTTTCAGAAAATTTGATTTAAATTATGCCGGGCAGACGCCTGCTGTCCAACTCGCTGCCGCTCGTCGGACCAAACTAAAAAAACATCCTCTGTTTGCATTATACCGGGCAAATGCTTGAATCAGCCGTTTGCCTAGAATCTAATCTACGCTATGTTAACACTTCGGATGTCGGAAACATCGACCGTTTAGTTCTTCAATCCGCAACACGGCTACGCAAAAACTCCGCAATCCTTCTTTAGCAGTAATACTATATCCGGATACCTGAAAGAACGGACATGTAACTAAATTTGAATAGTAACGCAGTTGGAGATCAATTTTACAATCTTTAAGGATCAAAATTAAAAAAAAAGTGCCCCAACCTGGAAAAATGCAGGCATAATTTATGGATCATACCATATAGTTTAGCGAACAAAACTGATTTACTATGTATCATTATTATAAGCTTATGGTTCATTATTAATCATTCTATGGATCATTGGCAATTTATTTATGGAAAATTTCAAATAATTTATGGAACATACGAATATATTTTATTGCACAAAGGTTACATTCTATGGATCAATTTTACAAATTTAAGGAAAGTTATTGAACCTTTTATGGATAATTTGCAATATGTTTATGGGTAATCCGTACACTTTTAACGATCATGCCCTAGATATAAAACGGTACATTTTTGATATTTTATTGCTAAATTTGTTATAAAGTATGGATCACATTGCTGTATTTTATGGATCATTTCAATTTTTTTATGGATATTCACCAGAGTCTTATGGGTAAAACATGCGTTTTTCGTGGCACGATTTTAAATTTTTTATGGATCGTTTATTACTTTTTATATGCAAAAGTACGTTTGCCATGTTACCACAAAACACACTGAAACAATTTAAGCCATTTTAGAGTAATTACTGTATGAATGTTGCTAACTACTTTCGATACACTTTTTATAATCGATGCCATGAAACAGTCAATTGCTCATGGAACGATTTCAATGTCAGAAGCAAGGCTGAAACTATGCTTTAAAGAGGGTCTTGTAAATTGAACATGTCCGAAATGAATGTCACTATGTCTGAAAAAGCTACCAATCTTCGATCGGACTTGGAGCTCGATTAGTAGGGTTTTTACTTACTTTGTCGATTTTAGGTAATGGCGGAAGCTTTAACTGCAGCCGGTTTTGTTATTTTATCCCCGTTAGCCTGAAACTTTGGCAATCTTGTGGAAATGGCTTTTTCTAACATACGGCGCACTCTGTGAGAAGAAGGTTTCAATTTTGAGAATCCATGTGAGTAGAATCGACTTCATAAGATGATTCAAAGCCTGATTCTAAAGCTGATAAAATCTAAAATAGGGTTTCATCTTCAACGGCTTTTGCAGACTGAAATATGTTGCTGGCAGTTATTCGGGGAGTGTCCAGTGATGGAACGCTGCACATTATCGGATTGCCTTTTGTACCTTGGATACTCCTCCAAAGGGTGAGAATTCTCACTACAATAAATACATATCTGTATAGCTTGTGTGCGAAAATTCTCAATGTGATTTTCACTGCACTTGTTAGTTAGTTAAGTTGGTCCAACGTCCTATTGGGACTACACTCGGTGCCGCGATATTTCTCTATAAAACTCGGTTGAGCGCTGTTTGTCTCGAGTTCCTCAGAATGTCCCAGTCTTCGAAGGGTTTGCTCCACTTGGTTTAATCCACCTAGCTCGCTGCGCTCCTCTGCGTCTTGTACCGGTCGGATTCGAGGCAAACACCATTTTTGCTGGCTTGTTGTCCGGCATTCTTTCAACATGTCCCGCCCATTGTGCAATGGCTTCCAGTTTTAGCAACTTTCTGGATACTGTGTTTGCCATAGAGCTGCGCCAGCTCGTTGTTCATCCTTCTCCTCCATACACATCCAAAGATGGTCCTAAGCAGCGTCGCTCAAAAACTCCAAGTGAAAACAGGTCTTCTTCGAGCATTGTCCACGCCTCATACCCGTAGAGAACTACCGGTATTAGATCTTCACCACACTTTCCGCAACAATATTTGTCGCCGTGATGACTGCCCAAATGTCCCAGCCTTTTGCAGTTTCTACAATAATATACCCTCGGTCTATAAAAGCGCACCAGGAAATAAGCTCCATCTAATATAAAGTCACTGGTCACCTGAAACGAGTCTAAAAGTTAAAAGACCTCTGTTTCGTCTTGCATCAATGCTGATAGTAGTTGATGTACATCCGGTATAGTTACAAGCTCACGAGCGACTTTACACGGAAAAAAAAATCCGTGCCCAGATACGTGAACTGCAGTCATGAATTCGAGAATAAGCAAAAATACACCGTGAACTGAATCGCGTAATCATGAACTAAATTACGTTTAAAGGGAAATATCCTGAAAACGTGAACTAGTTCACGGTCCGTTTTCATTTTCGGGAACGCTTTTTTGACGTAGTAGAGTTCTTAAAAAAAAATCTGTAGCTCGTTTTAAGTCCTCTACCGTCAGACTCGCATCGAAGACAACGCCATCGATCTCCACATGTCGTGAGGGAATGTTGATGTAATATATGAACTTTGAATTAAAAACTTCGTGGATAGCAATCTTATTTGCTGATTCATAGTTTAGCGCTTCTACACGCAGTCTATTAAATCTCTTTTTGTGAACCGAGACACCAGAATGTGTACGCAACAAATCAATAGTTTAGGAAGAAAAAAACGTCTGTGTGAAAGAGATTTCTCCTTCTAATGTATAGTTAGTATTTGGTTATCTCACTCACTCAACCGTTATTTATCTTATCTGAACGCCAGCCTGCAATCGAAAACCGAGGTAAGGAGTTTCTTGATAGGATTCACGGTGAGCGCATATCATACTATACACTATAAGGAGACAGCTCTTTCGCACCCACTCATAAGCCCTTACTAAGCTGCCTCGCTCGAAATTTCCGTCACTCCCATATCATTTGCCAGAGCAATCCAAAAACAATTATATTTCAGGCAAGAAACATGTCCTTTTCAGTCGCAAAATATCATTTTACATGTCTGTCGTAGAGAAACATCAAATGCACAGAGCAACGGCCGATAAATTAACGAAAAAAAATGATGAACGGTTGCTGAGAGTAGTTGAAAATTCAGTCGATTACTTTTAAAGTTGCAAGAAGTTGAGTTACTCATTCTGTGATTAGTATTATAAACGCATTTCCAGAAAAATCACCACTGCCTCGATCACTGCCAATCTTAAATCTTATTCGACTCAACTTTGAAATGACACATGTCTTACACAACTGAGTATATAACTGACTGAGTCTCTACGTCTCTCTGAGTTATTCCCATCCGTCGTGTGTCTTTTCCCTATCCGTGACCCAGCCAGTTTTTCCCTCTGTCAAAAACAACCACTTCATGAAATGTTTGTCCTTTCTTTTCATCTCTCACATTCCAATTTCCCGGGCGCCGTTTGAACAACCAACTGGACATCATCCTGGACGAAACCACTCAGCTTTGGCACCGATATCGATTACATCCCGGCGTCCAAAATCATATCCACCTGGCTATACTATGCAAACCGCACTGGATACGAACCGAATCGTCCGCTGCACGTGCCGCTCGAGTCGGCCCACGTGGAAATTATCTTCCAGCATGAAAACTCGCCAACCAGCGAGTGGGTACCACTTTGCGGGTAAGTTTTTGAAATGGTACTTTTTTGGTTTTTGTTTATATTTTCTCGCAGTTTGGTATTTGATTGAACCCCCGAGCGTGGCCAACGAAACCCAACCGCAGCAGATCCGTCAGTAGTGGTCACACAATGAACGGTTTTCGAAGAGCGTGGGAGATATTTCCCCTTGTAGTTTGTGATTCAATATTGGAGAATGTTTTGCGTAACAAAGTTTTGTAAGGCTGATTGATTGGAGAAAAAAAACTAGGGCACAATAAATAGAACACGTTGCAAGATAGAGGAAAAGTTGGAGAGTTTTATTTTTAATATATGTTCTGCACATACTGATAATTTTTTTAATCCAAAACAAGATGTTTTGACTTGTGCCAAATTCCAATAGCACCAAATGGTTCAAAATACTTGCTTACACATACTGGCAAAACTTAAATCCAGTTCTCATTGAAGAAGTAGCTCTCATTCCGCCATCATGCGATTCAATTGACGATACAAAGTAAAAAATCCAGCATCACTTTGTTGTTGCATCGTATGTCCTAACACTAAAAACAAGACATGTAATCTTATCATCTAACATTTCTTTCTTTAGTGAGAATCATAGGGAAACAAAACGGAGACATCAAGCACTGCTCCATTCGAATTCTTAACCTTTAGCTGAACCCGAACAGCCGAGCGATCCGTGGGCAAAGGAGAATGTATGTATATAGTCGCTATTTGTGCTATCATGCGATGACCATTCAAGGAAAACAGCCCAATGACGATAATCCTCTTACCACTAGACAGTCGAGGATGAGGTTTCTAGAGAATTGTAACAAATGTTTGCTTGGTTTATTTTCGACCGTATACCTTGAACCTTGATATTGATATACAGGACACTCGTAAGGTAAAAGTGTCCGGATTTTGTTCCGATTGCGTTCTTCCTAAGTATGGCATGAGAACCTGACAGATGAGGTGCTATAAGAAGGTGATACATAGAGGGATATTCTGAACCTACTCTTCTTTGTAATTGAATATACCATTCCCTTGATTACTAAACCGATTTATAGAATTCGAGAGGCACAAAGTTTGAATGGCTTTTGCTATTCAAATAAATGTGATGGAGGCAATTTTCAAAAATTGGAATAATATGATTCAAAAGGATAAACATTGGAACAAGAATAGATTAGATCGAAAGTAACAAAAAAAACTGATTTTACCCACCTATGGTAAGACCTTCTTACGAATTCCAATTTATGATTTTCGGTGACAGGCCACATCATGGAGGGTTCAGACACATGGTCCATGTATGGACAATATTTGATTTAATTACCAATGAACTCGTTGTAGGATTCTCGTGTAAAGTATGACATCCATTAATACGTTTTGGGCGAAGTCCAAAACTGGCCCTAGGCTACCCAGAACTCCGTCATGTGGTCTTAGGCACTTGACGTTACACCATTGTCCTTTTTTCGAATTCTCAAGTTAGGTGTCGCATGCTACGTTTTAGTACTATTTAGTCCTGGCCATTCAATTTTCATTTATTGGTGTAATAACATTACACTGTCAAAACTTCGTCTAAAACATTTCGCTGATGTACTCATATTTGCTTCTCTTCAACTCCGTTGACAACCTACACGCGTCAGATCTTGCTGCACCTGATCCGCTCACCTTGCTCGCGGTGCTCCACGTCTTCTTTTACCGGCCGGATTGGAGACGAACTACAACTTTGCAGGGTTGTTTTTCGGCACAACAAACATGCCCTGTCCAACTTATCCTTCGAGCTTTCACCATATTCTGGATGCTGCCTTCGCCGTAGAGTTGGGCGAGCTCATGGTTCATCCTTCGCCATTCTTCGCCGTGCTTACAGGTCCTCCGTGAGCACTGTCTACGTCTCACTTCCACTGATTATGTTTCGGATTTCACGTCTGTTGTCGTTGTCTGCCGTAAGCAAGAATCCGAGGTAGAGGAATCACCCCACCACCTCGAAAGTATCCTCGTCTATCATATCGCTGCTTCCTAGGCGGGCCCTGCGCACTAAACCCCTCCTTCTAGCATGTAAAGATTATACTCGAAAAAAAGCAACACTTTCTTTTATGTATAACTTTTTATTGCATGGGTTAAAATTAATTAAATTTCAATTTAAACTACTTTAAAGCGTATTGTTTGTATGCGCAATATTTTGTCTTAATCAACATATTTTTGTTACTTATAATCGATGTATATTTAAGTAATTTTAGTCTTCCTTCATATTTTTATACATGTCAATGTTTGATTTGTATTTTATGTTATACTAGCTGTACCCGGTGCGAGCCTTGCTTCGCTTGCAACTAAACGAATGAAAATATAATAGAACTGGCGCTTTTATGTTTCTTAGTAATGAGTTTTGCTAAAATATTTACGTTAGCTAATGTGTGTAATTTCTGAAAAATTAAACGTAGGTGTGTATTTTTAATTATACCCTCAGATCTTAAGTTTCTACCATGGTTTTTCTTTCTGTGCAGAAGCATTTCATTGACAAAACATTTATCTTAAAACTACACCGTGTCCTGTCAGTTTTAACGTTATTTTTTCTTGCATAGCCTTAGATTAACTTCTTGTGCATAATGTAGAACTGAGAGGAACTCAAACATCCCCCATTCTTGACTAAAAAATTGTTCAAACTTCTATCAGAACATGCTGCTTTCCCCACGAAATACACATATAGTGTTTTAGTTGCTTGGATAATTCTCATGTTTGGTTGGAATTTTTGTTTCATTTGTATGAGCCCCCCCCCCCCTATCCGGAGAGGGGTGGAGTCTCGAATCACCATAAAAAAAATCCTGCCTTAAAAACCCCCACATGCCAAATTTGGTTCCAGTTGCTTGATTAGTTCTCGAGTTATGCACAAATTTGTGTTTCATTTGTATGGGAGCCCCCCCTTCCAGACGGGTAACGAGTCTCGAACCATCCGACCCCACAGACCCCTACATACTAAGTTTCATAACAGTAGGGATAATTTTCATGTTTGGTTGACATTTGTGTTTCATTTGTATGAGAGCCCCCTCACCCCCTCCAAAGAGGGGAGGGGTCTCATATAACCGTATGCACATTTATCGCCTTTAAAAACCTCCACATGCCAAATTTGGTTCCATTTGCCTTATTAGTTCTCGAGTTATGTAGAAATTTGTTTCATTTGTATGGGAGCCATCCCTTAAAGATAATAAAAGATCTTAAACCACCGTGGAAACATTTCTTGCCTTAAAAAACCTCCACATGCCAAATTTGGTCCGATTTGCTTGATTAGTTCTCGAGCTATGCAGAAATTCGTATTTCATTCGTATGGGAGCCCCCCCCCCCCCCTCTTCCAAACGGGGAAAGAGTCTTGAATCATCATAAGAACTTTCTCCGGCCCCAAAAACTCCTGCATACAAATTTTCATGACAGTAGGTATAGTTCTCATGGTTGGTTAAAATTTGTGTTTCATTTGTATGAGAGACCCCCCCCCCCCATTCCAAACAGGGAGGTGTCTCGTGCCACCGTGGAAACATTTCTTGCCTTCAAAAACCTCCACATGCCAAATTTGGTTCCATTTGTTTAATTTTTTCTCGAGTTATGCAAAAAACTTCTGCTTCATTTGTATAAGAGCCATCCCTTCCTGATAGGGGAGGGGTCTCAGAGTACCAAAGAAACATTTCTTGTCTCCAAAAACCCCCACATACCAAATTTGGTTCTATTTTCTTGATTAGTTCTCGAGTTATGCAGAAATTTGTGTTACATTTGTATGCCCCCCCACCCCCCGCCCCCTTCAGTTGGGGGAGGAGTCTCGAACCGTCTTAAGAACTTTTTGCGGTCACAAAAACTCCTGCATACAAATTTTCACAACAGAAGGGATAATAGTCATGATTGGTTGAAATGTGTGTTTCATTTGTATGATATCTACCCCCACCCCCCACAGCTTTTTGAGAAAACTCCACATGTAAAATTTGGTTCCATTTGCTTGATTAGTTCTTGAGTTATGCAGAAACTTCTGTTTCATGTGTATGTGTAGGAAGGGTCTCAAACCACCATAGAAACATTTTTTGGTTCTAAAAACTGTCACATGCAAAATTTGGTTTCCTTTGCTTGATTAGTTCTCGAATTATGCAGAAATAGGTGTTTCATTTGTACGGTAGCCCCAACCCCCAACCCCAATTATAATTTGAAAGGTAAGTAAGACAAAATGTTATATTGGGCCAACCAAACCCACATTCACTGAAACGCGTTCGTGAGGTGAGATACTTTAGGGGCTAGTGGACCGATTACAAATACGTTAAATGGGATTACAATACAATTCGTTTGGCGTTTATTTCATGCAAATCTGTCCAATGGCTGCAGTGAAACACGCCTTTTTAAACGTAACCGCCAAACACATAACATACCTACAAAATTAAAAAGAAATTTCCAAATACCGAAAAACATTAAAACTTGAATTTTAAAATCGAGATGCGTAGAAAAATTTCGAATTGCTTTTTTTAAACAACCTTTCAGTTGGTTGCTGAAGTGGAGGGCAATTTCAGTCCCCTTTATTTTCAAAGCTTGCAATTAACCGTCTTAAAGGCTCTAAGCTTTATCAGTTTTTTTCCACAGTTTTTAACCCCCTTCTTAATATTAATGAGCAAAAACCGTTGATTCTAAAAATTCACGATAAAAATTTTCAGTTTATTGATCGATTTCCGTCGGTAGTGCCATTCTAATACTTCCAAAGAAGTAAATGGTAGTAAATTACGGCTGTTCTCCGTAGCTCTATTTAACTCTATATCTTTCTTCGTAGAGCAGTGTACTTAGCGATCTTAGTAACAATAAAGTATAATTCACATTTTCGTGAAACCTACAATTTCTCTTGTTAAACATTCATGCAAGTACAACGTTATGTAATAACTAGGATGAACAACGGGATGCTTTAATCGGTATCCTTGATGGCGTTGGGATGAGCTTATATTTTTTCACACTTGAAAAAAAAAGAAGCCGATTTATTGCATCCACTCTCAACATAGTTTTTTTTTGTTTTTTTTTTCTATTTTTACACTAATCAATTGGTAACTTTCAAAATCTGTGCGAACAAATATTGCTACGTGGAATGGTGATCTATACATAGAGAGCCAACAAATCCTCCTACTAGAAAAAATTCTAGATCGGATCGGCAGGCGAACCCAGCTTTTAAATGGAATTGCCTTTACCGACTGTACTAAGGGCGGCCCCTATTAACCCACATGTTCATCCAATTATTTTTTACGTGCTCTTATTGCTCTTATGTCGCATGTTATAGCAACGGAGACTGAAGTTTACTGAAAAAAAGGAGAACCTTTTTAATTAATGAGCACAGTGCTCACGTAAACAGTCAACGTTTGCGTACTGGCCTTCATAAATTAATGTCGACACAGCTGAGATCTCAAAGAAAAAAAACTTCATGTTATTGTTTCCAGCAGATTCCAGCTGTATGTAACGCATCACAAATAAAATGGAATATCGAATCACAGTAGACGCACATCCACCATGTCCAAAATACGGAGTAATTTGCAATATTGCAATACTTGCTCAATACAAATTACATTGCAATGTTCGAACACACAAATCCATATAATACAAAATTCAATACGCAAAATTTGTACACAAATTAGACGAAAAAAGTACATGGATATAATAACATGTTTCTATGATTTCCCTTTGTTTAGTTAATACATCCGTATTTTTGTGCATTCCACGATGTTGCGTTCCTGCTCATAAGGATGTAATTGCTGTGGATATGCTACTGGAAAGCAGCGGTTAGCAATAACGAGCATGAGATTCCAACAAATAAGATGAAGAAGAAAATTTAAAATTTTTTGAAGAAAATTCAATTCTTTGTCATTAATCTAAAGTATAAATTTGGCGCTGATAAAACCTATGTATAACCTAATGAAAAAAATTGCCTTTATTTAGAGACCCATTGTTATAGCTATTACTATATACCTATTATAAATTACTACCTAAAATGTAAAAGGCCCGGTCCGGTGTCCGGCCCTTTTGTTGATTTTGTTGCTAATAGCTAGCTGACTTGAGCTGTGCGCATATAGGAATG
The DNA here is from genome assembly GCA_024533555.2 of Aedes koreicus. NCBI lineage: Eukaryota > Metazoa > Arthropoda > Insecta > Diptera > Culicidae > Aedes > Aedes koreicus. The sequence continues at coordinate 52,767 of JAHHFK020002098.1, forward strand.
ATGAATATTGCTCTTGATATTGTTCGAGATGTCTGTTTTTTTTATGACAGGTCTGTTTTTTTTAGTATATACATTTAGACGGTTGGATTATTTGTAACTTTTGATTTTTAAGCGTGGCTTACGCACAGCACTATATAGAGTCCCACGCTGGCACGAGGAAAATGATCAGCTGCTCCTAACATGAAAAACAGACGCTGTTTTAAGCCGCCCCTGACAGGGAAACAGACGCACAAATAGACTGCACCTTCCCTTCGAATCTCGGAGAGGGTTACGGCAAGGTGATGGATTGTCGTGTTTGCTATTTAACATTGCATTGGAGGGTGTAATCTGAAGAGCGGGGATAAGCACGAGGGACACGATCTTCAGGAAGTCTGTTCAACTGTTTGGCTTCGCCTACGATGTTGGTATCGTAGTACTCAACTTTGAGACCATATCAGAAACGTGCATAAGACATAAGGCTGGAGCATGTAGAATTGTACTTATGATAAATGCGTTAAAAACAAAATACAAAAGGCGAAGAAGCTTCCGGGAAGACAATGTTAGCCTCCTACCACGAGTTCAGATTGGCTGTGATGAAATCGAGGTAGTAGACGAACTTATGTGGCTCATTGGTGACCGCCGATAACGACACCAACAGAGCGATGCATAATGCATAATGCAAAATGCAAACGTGCCTACTTTGGACTGCGAAGATCGCTAAGATAGAACAAAGTTCGTCTTGAAAATGTCGAAAGGCAGCCCAATTAAATTAATTTTTTTAAACCGACAAGCACAAGAAGAAGAGGCGCGCAGTGAACAAGGTGGATCGATCAAGTATCAAGGCGACCTGTGGACCCTTCGCAAGCTTCGAGGCTGGCGAAATCCTGCCATGAGCTGAATAGAATGAAGACAACTTCTGTGTTCAGCTAAGGTCACTATGGCCTTGGTCTGATTGGTATATATTCAGACGCTTATATATTTGTTATGTTATGCTCACAAAATGATGCAAGAATGCTTCCAACGTTTTTATAAAATGCTACCAGAATCTATCTGGAATACTTCCACGATTGTCATACACATCTAGAACTATAAGTGAACGCATTTAAACATTCTTATAGGATTTTTTCCGAATGTTTCTGAGCGGCTCATGAAATATGACTTCCAAACATGGATACATCAAGTGCCCAAGGCCACATTGAGAACATCTGGACATATTTTGGGTACACCAGCGGAAGTGGCCAGTTTCGAACTTGGGCCGAAACCCATCATGTGACACCCCAGATCACAAGAGAATATTGGTTCAAAATGCCGGACAAATATGACATTAAGTATGGCTATTTACAGCACTGGGACAATGCAAAGCTAAGCATTGATAACTGTGTTCCGATCAAAATTTGGTCATACAGTAATGTGTGTGAGTCGATCAAAGTTTTTATTAATAAGTCAAATTGTTTTTCTTTTTCAAGGTCAGTTAATATAACAGGAGAAGTATTCAGCTAGGAACCTTTTTACCAAATACGAATTGCCGGGTCTTTCGTTTAACACCTGCCATAAAATTTTGTACAGTCTCCTTGTCCACTTTATTCGCCGCAGAACGCCAGTTTGCCTTCTACTGTTTCTCGCTCCCAACAGCTTTTTGAGTCTTCTTAAGCTTCCGCTTAACGATGGCCCAATATTTTTCGATTGGGCGGAGCTCTGACTTGTTGGGAGGGTTCCTGTCCTTGGGCACCACTTGAACGTTGTTGGCAGCATACCACTCCATGGCCTTTTTTCCGTAATGGCAAGATGTCAAGTCCGGCCAAAATAGAACGGAACAATTGTGTCGCTTCAGGCAGTAGACGTTTTTGTAGGCACTCGCTCCGATAAATTTCCTGGTTGACGGTTCCGGTCGCAATTTAAACTTGAAAATATGTGCCACCTTTCCCCGTCCGGTTGCCGTATAAAATGCATGTCCAGGAAGCTGTTTAAAGTCTGCCTTGACGTAAGTTTCATCGTCCTGTACCACGCAATCAAACTTCGTCAGCATCGTCGTTTACAACTTTCGCGTGGCCGACGTGTTTTGTTTATCGTCGCAATTTGGAGTCACCATTTTCATGTAAGTCGACAGTCCAGCTTGTTTTTTAGCTTTATCCACGGTTGAAGGCACCACTTCCAGCTTCTTTGCGACATCTCGGACGGAGAGGTTGGGATTTCGCTCGAAACAGCGGGCAGCTCTTTTTGTCGTCGCTGTGGCCTCCGGCTTTCGATTTCCCCCCGATCCAGCTTTCTTGGCTGTCGACAAACGTTCACCAAACACTTCTAATACGTTGATAACAGTTGATTTAGCCATATTCAAAAATTTCGCCAACTTGGCGTGAGAGTAGTTAAGTAGTGAGAGTAACCATGCACGTGCAAAATTTTGATGCATTGCTTCACAATTTTGATGCGTTGCTTCGAGATCCTTCGACGACATTTTGATAACTGAAGTGCTAATCTCAAAATCAAAATTGAGGCATGATGCTACACGCACACAACTTCAAAATGAGGTGTGTGCAATTTTTTTAAATGCACGATGAAAGAAAATGCGTCAAGTTTAATTCGACCAAATTTTGATCGAAACATTTTCGATTTATTTTACATTTTATTTTACATTGTTCCGGACGGAAATATTTGGTATGTAAGTGATTTTCTGCCAACCCTGTTCCAAAGGCAACAAGTATGCATTTCATTTAGGGGCTGTTCACAAAACACGTTGACTTTTTTGGGGAGGGTTTAACCATGTATGGAGAAAAGTCTGCGAGAGGGAGAGGGTCTGAGATTTTCAAAAAAAAAAGTACATGGTTTATGAACAAGCCCTTACCGGAAGCACAGCAAACAAAGCACGGAAGTGGACGAGAACGTACGAACGAAAGATGCCGCCATGCTTGAGTCAACTACCGAAGAATCAACACAACGTTGATAAGCTTAGAATAAATTAAGTTGTTTAACCCAATTCCGACCGCTAAGGTTTCTTAATCCAACCCGTTCATTCCGAAATTGTCCGCCCGTGAAGAATTGTGCATGGAAGTCCAGAAAAGTATACAGTCCATCCTGAGTCAGCCGATTTTCTTTCCTCCAACCGAACAGACAAAGTTTTGAAAACCAAAATGGCTGCGATCTATGATATACATATTAATATATTAAAGATTGTACTAAAATAAAATGTAACACTTTCATTTGTGTATAACTTTTTATGCATGGGTCCTTCAAGAAGGCCCAGACTACCCAGCGGCGAGCTGGCAGCGGAAGAAAAGCCTAACACGACCGACCTCGTGAACGCAAGGAAGGTGAGGGATTACTTTAACGCAATCCGAACCAGTCGATGCGGGACGTTGCCAAGAAGGTCAATTCTTCCGGCCGGTTCGTTCAGCAGACAATGAAGCGGGCCGGACATCAAGTCTTCAAGGAAAGGAAGACGCCAAGCCGAACCGATAAACAGAGTATGGTGGCCGAGTCCCGCGAGTGGTTGGTGCATCTGAAATGCATCGTAATCGACGACGAGACGTACGTTAAAGCAGACGCCAAGCAGATCCCCAGCCTTGAGTTTTTTGTCGGCAAGTTCAACGAAGTTTAATTTTGCGCCGAAGGAGGCAAATCCACCGAACTCACCAGAACCTCACCCAATATATAACAGTTTTGGGCGATTAGGAAGGGAAAGCTCCGGAAAACAGGGAAGGTCTTCAAAAACGACAAGGATTTCAAGAAAGAGCGAATGAAAGTGTGTAAGAAAGATGGCGCAAGTGTTGCACAGGATTTGATGGGTAGCGTTAAGTCCAAGGTGCGGGCATTTAGCCTAGGAGAGGAGCTTGAATAAACCGACTTTGCCAAAACATAGCTAATATGTGTTTATGTTTCAAAAATATCCGACCTTAAATGAATTGTTGGTGATCATTTTTGTCTGTTAAATTGTTTTTCGAGAACAATTTTTACATATACAACTATATGGGTATTTTTCGAATCGGGATGATGGGAAGATACTAATAATCAATATCTGACGCCATTTTGAATTTTTATGAGAGGCACAGTTTTGGTTACATCAAAGGCCCAAGAATACATTGAGCAAATCAAGATATGTTTCGGGTAGCTCAAAGGAAGTGGACAATTTAGGACTTGGACCAAAACCTATAAATCTATAGCTTGGGAGAATACAATAACGAGATCATTGGTGGCAAAACCAATTCCCTAGGACAAAATTTTTCATACATGGACAAGTTTGCGGAACCCTTCGTGATGTGGTCAGTGACCGTGAATCATATCAGAGATTTAATTTAGTAAAGATTTAAAAAGGTCAGATCTTCCCAAAGGCAGAAACCCATGTTCAAATTTTGATGTTGGTTTCTTTGCTGGTCATGGTCATGCTGGTCAACCGTTTATTCAAATATACATACATAATAAATGATATGTACTTGCAAAATTCCGTTTCAATTTTTTGTTAATGACTATTTTAGTTCTGTCTTCTTACCACTGTAAACCATGCAATTAAATGTAATAATTATTCTCAGCGTTTTATGTTTTAACATAACAATCCGACGCAAAGCAAGTAATTATTGGAATTACAACAATAAAACTGTAAACATTTTCATTACCTATAAGTCCACTCTGCATTTTTAAATAACAAAAATTTATTACGAAATTTCCGAGAGCAAATCTCCTTATTCCAGTTGAAATATAATTCAAAACAAGTTTTCCTTCTTTTCTCCCTAGATACGATGCGAAGGCAACATTTGAACCAACGTGGCGTACCGACCTCTGTATCACCGAGAATTTGATGGAGAACATCACGAGATGCATTTGCCCATTATCAGGCACGTTTGTGGTTCTGTTGGCTAAAAAAAAACTACAACGTAAGTATGAAACAACCTTTTGTTCCTTTCTAGGTTTTGATTCAATGGTTTCTTGTGCAGGTAAATTTGCAAAACCATTCCTGCGTTGTTTTCCTTAGATCCACATAGCGTACTATCTGAAATATTTTTCACGAGCAAGGCACTCTAACCATATAGAAGCAAGTGATTCGTTGTACCTCGGAACCTCAAATAGCTCTGCAAGAATAGGCGTTTTGCAGTTGGTGGGAACGGTTTTCGATTTGGGCGATAAAATTTTCCTCTTAAGTTTTCTTTATGTTTTCTTGAATTTTCCGAGCGTTTGGCTTATTTTATAATATACAAATATGTGCAATGATTGGTTATGTTGAAAGTCGTCAAATTATTACCTTAAATTGACGCGCAAAAGCCTTAATTAACAAAGAATAATATAATAATAAACAAAAATATCTATCATCTTTCACCACAGCCCAAATTTATTCAACATACTCGATTGCGTTTCACCAAAACCTCGTTTCACCATATTCAAAAAACTGCTCTCTTCCGACACTTGAAATGTGGTTGGGTGTGTTTTTGATGGGATTGAATTACTCAGCGGTGATAGTTTCTCTCTAAGCTAAACGACGACTGCTACTAGCCTTACCATTGGTTTCCATCATCTCCGTCAGGCAGGAAGGCAGCACAGAAACAAGCACCAATCATTGCTTCCGCAAAGTTCCAGTCGTCTCCTGTGGCTGCTTAAACTCTGATACTCTGCAGATATTTACGGTGCACTCAATGCCGAGTTGGCAAAATGTGATCCAATTTATACGAAATTTTTGCCTGACACAGTTCTGGTACCGTTGATATTATTCCATTGAATAATTAAACTCTTTCTTCCAGGTTGAAGTGCACTTCTTTAAAAAATAAATAAACAATGACTGCTTACATAACCCTGACAGTACTCTTTCTCCTCAAAAATTTGATCAGCATTCGCTATTTATTAAAACTTGCATGATCATATTCATAGTTCCTCGTCGGCTTAAAACTACTTAAGCCCTTCGTATTCGCACCAGACCAAAAGAAGAAGAAAAAAATTATAACTCAGTGCACTCAGCCATAAATTTCCATTTTATTATATTTAATGATACTTAAGAAACCATTTAAAGTACATTTCACCAAGTTCTGGCAAATAAACACGAACGAGATAACACATACAACACCCCGAGATGCTGTCCCAGCAACTAGAAGTGGCAATGGCATTTCAGCAGGCAAATGGCGAAGGAGGAATGTTAAGTTGCTCGCAACAAACGTTCTGCGGGTGTGGAACAATGACAACTCCGGCCCCAAGTCTTTCCTGGTGGCTGCAATTACATTCCCACTGGTTCACGAAAATTGTGACTGGCGGAAGGCAGGCAATGGCAACTGCTTTGGAAACTGTTTAAATTTTCCAACTTTCGACTTTGGAACGAGACGCTTGTTGAGCCACATGATACTCGTCGTTATCCGGAAGGATTCATTGGGTCGGAAGTGGCCGCCAGCACCAGCGGAAGAGCATGCATGTCATTTGGTTTCGAACGTAGACCTACTGGAATGGAGACTAAGGAATGAGACGTTTCGTTCATGTGGTTCCATATGTGGATTGGCAGAGGCGGTGAAATTCTTGAAATTTTATTCTTCCCGTTCTTCCCGTTCTTCCCTTCGACGGTGGAGCTTTCCCGATCCTGATTAAACGGAGATGGGGATTTTGATTTTAATCAGTTCTACATCGTTCATCTCAATGACATCTGGCTAAAAGAATTATGTGTCCCTTATGTTATTGAGGCACATTTTCCAAGATCCAATCCTACAATGAACTTCAAAGTATGTTTCAACGTCGACTCTGTTTTAATTTCTTCAATTTTAAACTTACTTGGTTTGGTAATTTTGACAATGAGGGAGTTTTCCTTCTTTCTAGTGATCATTTATGTCCTCATAAAAGATATTAAATCTCGCATTTGGTGCTGATGTAACAGGTAGAATGTTTGTAAAGTAACAGGTAACTCTGATAAAAACGCATCATCTTTATTGATCCATTACGAATGCAAATATCTCAGAAGCAACACTAAAAAAAAATAAGATTTAACGCCTAACTACTGAGTAGTTCCAAGGCAGTAGACATTCTTGTAAGCTATAGTTTTGATAGTAACGTGATGAGAAATTAGATTCACACTTAGGTAATGTTCCAAATGTAGAGTTCGCAGCATATTCAGACAAGTTTATAATGTTCTCTAGCTTGTATAAAACTTTAACGCCCGGAAAAACCAGAAAAATTCATTCTTGTCGCTGGGGGCTTATAATGCTGATCGCTTCATTTTTCCAGTGCATTAGTTTAATTCAGACATCATAGAAATGAATATACCAGCCATGAAGTGATTTAACTAATGATAAATCAACCATAAAGCAAGCAAACGACTAAAATGGATCATTACGTTTCAAAGCGTATCGTTATAAAGTGAAAACTTCCTTTCATTTCCAACTCAACGTCTCAGATAACCTAGATGATTGATGACATCAATAAAGATTTCATAAATCATGCGAATCTAGACCGATCGATGAGCGACAGTTGAAGGCCGTAGAAATAAAAAAAAACGATTGCTGATAAATAGCATTCATATCATAGAAGGGATAGAAGATATATAGCGGAGGATGGGAACTTTTAATACGCCAGTTTGTCGCCGAAGATAATTTGACATTTATCATCACTGGGTGCTGGAAAAAAAATCAGAGCTCTTGTAGGCTTTCCTTTGAAATAAATTTTCCGGTAGAATAAACAAAACTGCTGAAGTTTTCAAAGAGGAATTCGCTATAATGTCTGCTAACGAAAACATTCCCACCATTTCAGCATGCACATGAAAAGTTGGTTGAAATAAAAGACAAATAACCGCCACCGAGGGAAAATTTAGGACACTCAGTTAACAATCACCAGCTGGAGCAAGCCACCTACCTCGGCTCAGCGGCAGCTGACCTAGGTTTACCATTCCAAACCGCCGGAGGATGTTGGTAAACTTTACGACCACGTGCCTCATAAATCCTTTGGCTGTCGTTCTTTCTGATTCTCTTTTTACTCACAGAGGTGTTTTTTTTTCTAAAATGGAATTCATTTTCACGTCCCAGAGCTCGTTCAGAGAAACTCAACTCTCATGAGCACCTCAATGGCACACCCCAATGTTTCTAGGTTTCGACAAAGTGAAGCGATCCACATGGAACGCCTCATGGCTGTAGGTTAGGTATGCAATTAATGTCCTATGGCCCTCCGCAACGTTTTGTTTGATAGTTGCACTTAATGGCCAACATACCTTTACAGTCGCGACTGCCACCATCACTATAGACAACGAGCTGCAACCAATCTTTCCTTGGCAACCTATTCGTCCATGTTGTGGTTGGAGTGATAAAATCGATATGCAAATAATGTTGAATCTGGGATTTCTTTTATTTCGCGAATAAAAAAATCACAAAAAAAACATGTACTCTTATTCATCATGACTTGTGACGAGTTCTCTGGAACTGAACTTAAGCTTCCACTAAAACGTTGTGCTGCTATTAGGTTTACTACGTTTTTAGTGGAGGCGTCATTGTTTCCACTGTAGGTTGCATACATTCCTTGCTATTTAGCTCTGCATTTAATCATGGTTCATTTTTACATGAATTTTGTAATTGAACTATGATTTTCTATTGGTCGGAAACATTGAAAAAAACTGAATAAATTCTATTTTAAATTAAATGTCAATATTTGTTCAAACTGTTGCACATTGCCATTAGGAAAATCAGTTCTCGTACTGGGAGCCACCTATCAATGTCGGTGAATGCGGTGGTTTATTTTCAAAACCGGAGTTCAAGAATTCAATTCCCGATGCAGTTGAACGTCTTTTCTGGTGGAAATTTCGATCGACTGCCCAGGAGCACAAGCGTATCATTGTGCTTGCCATACACTATAGGATTGAATCCTTTGGAAAGGCAAGGAAGCCTTAAAATAATAACTGTGAAAGTGTTTCAAGGAACACTCCTCTGAGTGGCAGAGAAAGCTCCGTAAGAAATTATGATAGATTAGATAATAAAAGCTAGTAGAAGAATTACTATTCTTAATAAATTAAGCAATACCTAATACTTAATAAATTATAATAGAACAGACCCTTATCAGACAAAACGGGGTATAACAGATATCAACATACAATTAAGTTTGTGTTCTATTTACAAATTAAAAACAACTCTCGTGCAGGGTGTTCCTAAGAGGTTTTTTTTTTTTCTTTTTTTGAGGGTATCTATCTGGAGCTGCGTGACAGCTTGGTTGTCAAGATTAGACCCTTTCCCAACGTCACCTCTACTATGACCAATACTTTAGAAGCACTAGCCTTTGTTGGCCGCTTGAGCACTAGTTGAAGTAATTAGTATTGGACCGTAGTATTTTTCAAAATTTCAGTTTCTATTTTCCGGCGATGAAGTTTTGTTATGCAGTCGTAAAATGTAAGCTCAAATTAATACCCTATCCTAGATGTCACGAGCTTTGTTTAATGATTCCTAATGTATCCTGGGGATGATAATCCGGAGCAAAGTGCCTTCTAAGTGCTGAAGTCATCTGCAGTAGTAATTAGATTTCAAAAAGACATGTAAATTGCCAAGCAATAATTCTTAGGGCTGACATTCAGGCCTTTGATGTAGTCTATGTTGACAAATAGTAGTACTGAAGTCAACCCCAAACAGTATTGCAACAAGAGTATGCATTATATTTATTATTCATACAGCGAATGATATTTCTAGATTTCCTCAATTGCAATGGTGCGCCTATGTTGGCTATTTACAGCACTGCGGTATCTTCTAATAATAATCCTAAAAGTTTGAATAAGTATGTAATGAGCTTCCATTTTAAGGGCGTGTTATAAGGGCCAGTCAGTCAGGTTGTCTTATGTCAATGGCGTTCATTTTACAGCCCCGATCTATTTAGTTTTATAACAGAGGAAAAAGAATAAATGAAACCATGATTAGATGATTGACATTGAATTGAACTTGAGTTAAATTGAAATGGAATCAAAATTAAACGGAAATGGAACCGAAACAGAATCGAAATGGAATTGAAATGGAAGCAAAACGGATTTCAAACGGAACCAAATTAGAATCGAAATGGAATTGTAATGAAATTGAAATGAAATCGAAACGAAACCAAAGCGGAACCGAAACGGAACCGAAATAGAACCGAAATGGAGCTGAAACGGAATCGCAACGGAACCGATATGGAACTGAACCGGAATTGTAATGGAACGGGGGGGGGGGGGGGGTAACATGTTGTGATTAAAACATATACGTAATCAATTCTTTTCAAATTATTTCTTTATGCAGGATAACGTTTAGAATTTGATATAAGAAATGTTTCGATCAGGTACTGAGTGCTTGCATAATATTTAACATGAGCTGATATTGTTTCGTATGGTATTAAAGTATTTCTTTAGGTTATGCCATGACAAAGTTAAGTCAATAGTTTCACAGTGTTAATTATAAGTAGCTATAATTTGGTTTGAACGTCCATATTTGGCATACTTCGTTCGATACTGATATAGTTATGAATAAACTTCAAATTGAAGGCCGCCGTGAAGTAATGTAGAAGTTAACTTTTGATAAAATTTCATTTATATCAATGCGCTGTGAAACAACGTCGTTGACAGACTAAAACTATTGTAGATTCACGACGCTTTTTGAACGATTGAATATTGATAATCATGCAGCTCGCTTCAAATATTGGAAGTTGAAATGTTCTTCTTCCTAATTTCTAAAGAGCATTCTATTCGACTGATATGCGTGTTATGAAATAATGACCAAACAATGTATGTAACCCCCACCGTTCGGCAGTGTTTTTATGGAAGAAAAATGTTTATAGTTAAACGAACTCTTATCTAATACTACACACATTTTTTACCCGGATGTTGCAAGGTGATAGCTTTGTTGGGTTCCAGTGACCTATTTCAGAAAGCCTGGTTACTCACAACCATTCCGAGGTCACTTTCATTTACAACAAAACCCGCATTAACACAGTACAAACATCAAATGGACATTGAAATTGTGCATACTCTTCCATCATCAAAGCATATTATGTTTTCAGGATGGCACGTATTAAGTAGTATCGTTCAAATTTAGTTATAATCAGAAAGCTCTCACCGAAAATTGTTGCTGATGTTCAGTCTTCACCTATCCGGGAAATATTTTCACTACTTTCTTTTCGAAAAGAACAACACGAATACAATTATTACATCAAACAATCGCGCACAATGAAAAAGGTAAAAACTGAATTTATTTATTTATTTAGCAACGCTACTATGCAACGAAAGAAAACACGTGATAGCTCTTGAAAACACAACCATCCACGGCACAACACGTTTTTATTGTATAGGGATCATTGAAATTGAAGCTGAACCGTTTTATAGAGCCAAGCAGGTCTATGAATGATTGTGTTTAAGTGGGCAAAGAAATTTAGTTTGGAATCTAAGATAACAAATAAAACCATAATTCTTTCTCCTTTTTCAACATATTGATAATCTCATAAGGGATTGATGTATGTACACAGTGTCCAATATATTCTCATACAAAATAAAACTCTAATTATTTCAAATCGATAATCCAGAATGCATTGGTAACTTTACCCATTATATTGCAATATAATACTGATCAACTACAGCATATGTTTTGGAATAACACCGCCTTAAACCTTCTTGACCAGCTCCAGACGTTTTTCGAAACCGTCACAGGCGCGCGCACAACTTCCATCGGCATTTCGTCCCAAATTCATTTGATTACGGTTTTGAATTGGTTCATATTAGACGCTCTGTGGTCATTTACCTTCGCCAGCATGTATGACCATGCGAAATAATCCAAGATCTGGTGAACTGGGAGGCCATTCATTCTTGTCCAAAAAGTCGGTCAAATTTTCTCAGCACCAGCCCTGAACGAGATTTGCAGTATGCGATGGCGCTCCGTTCTGCTGGAAACACATAGTGATCATTTCCAAACACCTCTTGTACATATGGCTTGACAACTTTCTTCAAAACCTCCGTTTTTTAATATACGGCATTCACTTTAACGCCTTTTTCGATGAAAACCAGTGGTAATATGCCTCGCCTGCAAATTCCTCCCCAAACCATCACTGACGCAGCACTTTGGAACCGTGGAATATTCCTATCACTCTCTGGAACAGTTCTCGAAGAGAGAGCCCACAATCTGTCGTTCTGAACATTGTGGGATTGTTGCAAGACGAATAACTTTTCGTCGGAAAAGATATATTCTTCCCCACCGTGCCGCGACAAAAGCAGACTTGCTCTTTCGAGTCGTTTCTGCTTGGAAGGTTCCGAAACTCCGTGAACCTTACGTTTCTTGAAAGCTTGGAATCCGAGGTCATTTTGCAGTATATTGTGCATTGACGATCTCGAATCATTTAGATCTGCGACCATTTTACGTATAGAGCGCTGTGGTTTTCGTCTAATCCGTTCCCTGACCACTTTAACAACTCGGGCAGTCCGCACCGTACGAGAACGACCGTATTTCTTCCGGTCATCGTTATAAATTTTTACTAGCTGACCCGGCGAACTTTTTTCGCTTTTATAATTTAATTTGTGTTTATTAACTTTAAGCTAGGCTTGGCTTATTTGTCACCTAAATTTATTTGTCGTTCATTTGCAATCAATAACATATTACAACACTTGAATTTTAGGTATTGATTGAATGATATTGATTTCGAATTTGTTTGAAGAAATATGCTTTATTTGCATGATTTTAGAGGATGACAGAATCTTGCGCCAGTTCAATTCAGTGCTTTATGATGGACTACATTCTTTGTTCCATTATCCGGCGCGTAAATAAACAAAGATTGTTAAACAACAATGCGAGAAGCAGTCAAAATTAATCCCGCACACTTCTAAAGATTGACCTTGTGATTTATTGATTGTTATGTCACCATGACCATGTAAGGCGAACCGGAAATTGTATTCGTTAAAACTCGAAAGGTAAATTGCTTGAAATAAGTGGAATTCTGGGATTGAGCACTTCCTCGCCCTTGAATTTGCCTTTGAGTATCATTGCTTGAATGACATGATTCTTGAGTTGTTATACGACCAATCTTGTTTCATTACACAATTTGATTGAGGTTCCTGAGCATGATGATAACATATCCAATCTTCAGTCTTAAATTATATGGTGGTAATCCTGGTAAATCCAATTTATTCAGGAATTCTTTTGGATAACTGGTTCCTTCGTCCAGATTAGTCACACAATCAATTAAGTTGAATGAACGTATTTGTCCAGGAATTGCATTTTGAATTACGAAATTCAAATCCTCGACATCCTTATTTTTTGTTGCCAAAATCACTCGTACACTTAAGCAATCTTGGTTCTCATAATTCTGGACGATGTTTGGGAAAACCCTCTTAATGATTTCCTCTTTCGTCGTTGTGAAATGGCAGTCATTCGGCGGGAACGAAATCAATTCATTGCCAATCGCCAACTATTGATTCGAGAAAATACTGGCAGACGGACCGTTTTGCAAGACAACTTGCTTATTTGTCGTCAACTGTAGCTTCTTTACATATCGCCCCAAATACGAAAGCTTAAGGCGTGTGGAATGACAGGTAGTGTTTGTCGAAAATCAACTGGCAAGAAAATCATTGCGCCTCCAAAAAGTCTCGAGTTACTGCGCATATCTTCCATAGTTCAATCGAGTGCTATTATGCATTCGTCCCAGATGATGATTTTAAAACACTGCAACACTTTCGCCATTGCCGAGTTCTTCGAAATGTTGCATGTCGGCTCGTCAGTCAGTTGGAGATTCAACGGCAGCTTCAACGCAGCTTGACCGCCTTCCAACAATGTGGCTGCAATACCTGAAGCGGCAACCGCCAGCGCAATATCTGTTCTTGAGCGAATCGAAGCCAATAGTAATGAAATAAGGTACTTTTTCGCTAGTTCCGCCAGGTGTATCGATGAAGAAAATGCCTCCATTTCGGTCGTCAATCGCTTTCATCAAATGTCTTAAATGTCCTCTTGCTGAGGAGTCAACAACGGTACGTTTGTTCGAACCACTTGTCTCAAAGCATCATGATCGTATTCTCGTTCATGCTCCAACTCTCGATTGAATGCATTGTGTATTGCACGATTTGGAATTGGCATGCCCAATTTGGACAACAAACTGCCGCATTTGAGCAAACACATGTATTCGATCAAAATCAGCGCCTCGTTGCGCATCTCATCGTTAATTTCCAGCTCGTAATTCAAAGTGGTTGTGTGACCTCGATGTAAAATATCATCAACCATGTCATCCTTGTATTTGTTCTACAATTCGACTTTATTTGATGGAACACATGTTGAAATGATGATCGCAAACAGGGTACGGATTTGATTCGCAGGTGCAGTAACAATGACATCGCAAGAGTTGAATCCCAATGAGTGTCGTTTTCTAGCAATTGCTGACCGCTGACCGCTGACAGGCCTCTCGATATGTCGCACATAGTAGACCATCCACAGTCCGAAGTGACTCGAACGAAGCTGGACCACGAACATTAACTAAAAGCAGAGCAATAAGGACACCTGTCAAATTGAGCCAACAATATCAGGTGGACTATCAACGTCATCTACGATCCATGTCAAGGATAACTCGATCAAAACGAAAAAATACCATACATAATGTATTGAAAATCTACCATTTTCTAAGTTTTTCATTTTACCCAGAAATTTGTCCAATTTTCTTTTTGTAAATGTTCCTTGAGCACAGCCGAACAGAACCAAAAAAAGGCAACTTAAATCGGACGATTCGTTCTCGAGTTATGAACGGTCCCACGTATGCCACCCTGCTTTATATATATAGAATATGAAAGAGGGGCGAGGGGGACGCTCTTTGACACCTGTGATGCCTCGAGAGTGGGGGGGGATCTTTCCCTCGGATTTTTATTTTTTGTTGGCGGTTCTCAATTTGGGATTGGACCTTTTTCCTGCTCTTTTCTCATTTTCTGCAAAACGAAGATTTGGCATATCAATACGGTCAAATGCCTTGCTAAAATCTGTGTAAAGCTTCTCCATGTGGTCAATTATACTTTTCTCACAATAAATCAAGTGTCCATTTTCAACTTCTGTAGCGTGTGGGGTTTTTGGGGGGTGTGCGCTGTGGTCTCCGGAATCCATGTTGAATGATTGGAATTTGATTTATATTAGGGCAAATTATGTTATGTTTTTCTTCGATTTAAATTGCTAAGCAAATGTAATCTTTGTCATTTTTATAATTGATCTCAAAATAGGACTTTATCAAAGAATTCTTCAGAGTTATGCGGCAGATTTATGTAGTAGTCAAAATCATTGTTTCCAACACAAAACGCTTCCACCATCCAGATTTTTCAGTTTTCAGTTTTAATGTTATACTCTTCCATTGCTATGTCAATAGTGTGTTCAGTTCTGGTAAATCTGACATCGATCCAGCCTTAAATTTTCCAACAAAAGTTCGTGTTATAAATAAATCGAGAAATTACTCCATGGATCATCATGGATTCAAATGTTGTCAGATTGTTTCTATGTATTTAAATTTGTTTAAATAAAGGCTTGAAACACTTACACTCAGTAGCAAAAAAAAAACAAAAAACGCCATGTTCAACCTTCTGTAACTTTGTCAATTATCAATATATTTGGCTGAAAATTTGACAACACTATCTATGTATAGACCTTATGTGACCAAAATGTTGATGAGTTACATAAATTTGAAGTTTTAATAACATTTGTGAACAAAGTCAATTTTGGACTAAACCAATTTCAAAAACCCGTATTTCTGTGAAAAATTTAGGTATCATATTAAAATGTCACCATATCGGCTCAACTTTAAAGCCAGCTGTGGTCCAAACCACTTTATGGAAACAGTTCAAATTTCGTCCAGATAATTTTCTATAACTTTTTAGGCTACGGTGACATTTTTAATATGATACCAACATTTTTCACAGAAATACGGATTTTTGAAATTGGTATGACCAAAACGACTTTTATCACAATAACAAAAAAAAACAACAACAGAAGAAAACTGCAAATTTATAAAACATATTAACATAAAATGTTGGTCACATAAGGTTTATAGATTGGTTATAGTGTTGCTAAATTTTCAGCCTAAAATATTGATAATTGACAAAGTTGCAGAAGGTTGAACATGGCGATTTTTGGAAGCAAAATTTTGCTTGGCTTTTCTTTTGCTACTGAGTGTATTCATCCACCAAACACTTAAAATTCAACCCTGGTCACACCACTTGCTCTAGTGAATCCTAGGCTATTCCCTACCCAAACACCCAGCTGCTTGTCATCTTTGAGGGTGTCACTAAATCACTGGTCTCTGGTTAAGTAGATGTCATACCATCGTTTTCCTCTCTTATTCCTCATAATGGATAAGATCGGCATAATCGGCAATGGAATTTTTCATACTTATCTACTGTTCACTTTTAAAAAAATAAAAAATAAAAAACTGATAATTGATAATTGATCGTTAATCAATATGGATGCAATTTTAAATTATTTTATTGTTATAATTTATTAATTATTATTTTATTAAATTTATTGATTTTTGATTACATTTTGATTTGTTCTTGAGTGCATTTTGCCGGTGCCGTATATTTAAAAATAAGTCAAATTAATTGTGAAGTGTGCTTGTTGGACTCGTCTGTCGATTCGGTTATGTGGACGTGTATTGGATGCACATGCAAGTTTCACGCCGCCTGTGTAAGTGTGGCGGTTCCCCGAGGCTCACTTCGGAACTTAAAAAAAAGACAAAAAAAGCTGCTGATCCGTCGTTATTTGTGCTACCATGTTGTATTTCATGCCAAACTCTGGTAACCGCAACTTTTGAGTTCAACGTTCTTGCTCTCCACCAGGACAAGCCAAATTTAGTATCGGAAGCTATTGAGAGTATTGAAATTATTCTCACTAGCATGAAGAATGAGCTGTTCTCAATAAACAGAAACAGCAGTTTGACTGGAAGTATTACGAATGCTGAAAAATCACTTAATTTCTTTAGTTGACACAGTAATGAGGTCAACAATGCATACTCTACACTGATAAAAAAGCAATGATAATATCTATGTGTCCCACACATGAATTTTTGCAATTTGATCAACAAATGAAATCTATTTGTAACCACACATACTTTCTATGTGTACAAATAACCACTATGTGTGGCCACACATACTTTTCATTTGCCACATAAACTTCATATGTGTTTCTCGGAGGGTTCTGTTTATGTGTAAACAAATGAATATTATGAGGAATTTTACATGGTTTTTTCTCAATAAATATGTGTGGATTTTTACCCGTGTAGAAGGTGATTTAAAAAAACGAGCTGCTAAATATCAACAACGAGAAAAGTCAGCTCAATCAGCTGAGTATAGCAACGGCAGCTAAAAGCACAGACTGCGTACATAAACGCAATACCAAGACATGAGGAAGCACACACCAGTTCACTTTTAACTCCGTCACTCAATTCATTTCCCAGCCTGGCAAAAGAATTGAATCAAAACAACAAACACGACTCCGATGACTGAGGGTGGCGACTTTTGGAAATGAGGAAGGTGTAGAACGCGGATTGGAGTGAATATGATGCTCGACAATTACGTCGTTTGAATCAGCAGAAATTGGCTGAAAAGGCTAAAAAGAAGAAGCAACAGACCCTGCCACCGGCATGGACATCAATTTTATTGCTTTTACAACTAGTTGATTTCCTGCTCTCGACTCAAAATGCACATCCACAGTTATTTATTCAGAGCTTTCGATGCCAGTACCATCATTGCATTAGAATGATTGTATGACAAGTACAGTAGTGTACCCTAAGCACAGGGAGTCTAAATAATTTTATCACGAAAAAATCCCAAACTAGACCGAGAACTGAGCTCAGCCACCTCCAGCATAAGGTTTCTATGTAGCTACGCCTTTACCGACTAAGGATCCATACAGCGCAAGCTTACGATATAGAATGTATGTTCTTGTTAGATTCTGCTAACAAGAATGTTTGATGTTAAAGTAAATTAAAGCGTTAAGGATACTGATTACAAGATGGTGTAAATTTCCTATGGAGGTGAATCAAATGTCCAGACACAATAAGCATAGGATCTTTCGTGCCAAAATTCAAAAGTCATGCTGCACTGAGAACTATCCCCATAAATGGCATACCAGTTCCCTTCAGATCAATTCCAAACGCAAGTAAAATGTAAATCATTCGCGAGTTGATGTTCCAACTTTGGTCATAAAACTTCAAAAACTCTTCCCATATTCATGCCGAAACTGCAAGCCCTGCATTCAACAATTCGTGCATTTCAAAATTAAGCGGGCACGGCACGGTACTCAGCTTTGCCGCAGCTTTTACGTTCACTTTTTAAATAATTGAAGAAAAGATTACTTTTTCAACGATTTTTCTTTCCGGTGGCAAACCATTCTCGTTACTTTTTATGTTCGTATTCTCGAACCGCAATCGCCAGTTCTGGGCTGAGGAAAAAAACGTCCTACTGAATCGAAAGGAGCGAAAGAGGGCCCTCGCTTTTGGAAAGAACGGTAGCTCGCACTTTCTGATACTAACCGATTTTTCTACTTTCTTCTCTTTCATATCGTGCTGTTCCCAATGGAACTTTCTTCTACATGGCTAAACCTCATCAAACAACAAACGACCGACTGGGTGCCAACCTGACAACATGGGCAAAAACAACAACAACAAAACAACGGCAACCACTCTGGTACATACTGCCACTGCAGGCATCGGTTACGAAAACCTCAACCCGACCGATTCTGGTAGTGATAAGCTGCGGATGTTGCTTCCTGCAGTCGTGCATCGCATTCGCCATCATGCTGCCGATCCTGTACCAACGGAGATGCTGTGTGACCTTTTTAAAAATGCAATTCTGCTCCGCCACATCGATGGCGATGGCAATATTCATCCTGGGACTGCTACAACTTTTCCCTCAAGTAAGTTATATGTAGATACAGTGCATACAGGAGGGGAGCATAGGGTCGCTATACACCGCGTCTCATTACACCCAACCGTTCGTGGAATCACGCATTAGGGCACTAGCATGTTGCAGACTAAGATAGTATATTGTTGCCAGCGAATGTCACCGGGAGAGCTTTCAAAACACATGAAGTTTTCCATTTTCCGGCAACACATCCCAAAATAGTAGCAATCGGGCAAAACTTATTTTCATCTGAACACGTTGTCATCGCCGTCGTAGCCGGCACTTCTCGTGGCTGCTGGAATAGTGTCATCCCACAGCAAGTGACAATAACAATAACGACGATAACAAACTTTCCATTTATTTATAAGTCAAATATTAAACAGCTGGTATCATTGATGGAAACCAGGCAAGAGCGTTAAGTCTTGCTCGTACTTCTGTATCTCTTTGACAAATGAGGTGGACGTATGTGGATAAGTGAAATTATACTGGTTTTTTTTTTTAGAAAAATAGCAGCTTGAATATTACGAAAATCACTCATAAGCTTATTCTGTTCAGAAGGTAACCGATAGAATCACTCGATTTACACACATTCAATATTTTTTCACAAAAAAAAAATAAAGAAAATTTTACTCATACACTAAACAATTTCTGATTTTTGAGTGGTAACTAAGAACTCAAGCACTTAATGGAACATCATTTAGTACGCCACACCTTTAAATGGAGGAGCTATGAAAACTATGAAGGCCATATAATATAAATGGTGATGAAGGTAGGGCAGTTGAAAATGAGCAGTTTTAACGTAGGACTACACTTCTCTTTTCTATACCGGGTGTCATTTCAAAATTTTGAAAAATGAGAGCGTTACACTAAAGTGAAAGCTTTTTGAATGGTGATCTTGCTCTTGCTCGACTGAACAGAATAACTTCATTTATACACCATTTGATCTGAAAAATTTACAAATGTCTTTATTAAAAAATTCAATTAAATGTTATTTGTACAAGCAGTTATTGGTTTCCACGAAATGTGCTTAGGTTTTGAACATTCATAACTAATTCATTTGAAAGCCGATTTTCAAAATCTTTGCACCAATCTATCTGGAATATTTCTACGCATCGCATTATCAAATACACAGTACTTTCCTAGCACTGACTTCATATTTAAGTAAGGAACGTCTCATAGGCTGTCATGAATGTTACATAAGGGGTACACCTTCGCATTTTAATTTAGTTTTCCGGCGGTCGTGGAGCTGTGCAGAAAAGGATCTGCTGTAGGAACGCATTTGAGCTAACATGTACCCTGGAGGGTGCACTGTCGAGCAGTCGTTGCCCAGAGAGGCGTTGGTGCAGTTGGTGCCGATACTCCCGTCAACCTCGCTGCGAGAAACATGGCTGCTGAAACCTACGAGTTGGCGGGTAAAAGCCGCCCGTGACAACGAGACAAGAATCAATCATCCCACGTCACCTGCAGATGGCCACCCGCAATAACGAGTAGCTGAACCAAGAAAAAAAGCCCAAATTCAATCATGAACCATATTTCTCCCCCGTCAACTAAATCCGTCCTTTTTAGGACAGCCAAATCAGTTTGCCAACTAAAGAGTTTGTGTGGTCAAATTTTTCACTTGTGCTATTTGAAATTTCCATTACCGCGCCCCGGCTGAACATTGGGGCATTGTTTTAAACGCCGCGTCCCGGAGTAAATGGAAAAGCGTGTTTAACAACCAACGAACCAACAGATCTATAACTATCTTCTACGCGTTAAAGATAGTGGCCTTCTGAACCATCGTAGAAAATACAACCGGGGCCGTATCATTATTAATAGCCACCAAATGCTTTCTTAGTGTACAATGTGTACAATAGAATTTTCTTGGCTCTTTTTAGGGCCACCAAATGCTATCTAAAGAGTTTACAAAAGATTTTTTTAACATATTTACTTCCTAATGCTGGTCTAATGTCCCATTAGCACTTTTTCGACATAGACGTCTATCGGCTATAATAGACTTTGAATTCCCAAACAGACCACAACCATCAACAACGCAATCAAGATAATGATCTCCAGGTGGTCGATCATATCAACAGGATGTGCTCTTATGGTGCATTCTCGCTCCACCATCTCGGAAGGCAAACAGTTCCAGCAGCAAAGTTCGAAAGAAGAAAACGTATAGCACCACATCTTCCGGATGCTGAAGCATTTTAACCCGATACTGTCATTTCCTCCAAAGCGATAAGCATTATGAACAGCTTCGTCAATGACATTTCCGAGCGTAATGAAAGTGTAGCTTACCGACTGACTTAAATCATTTGGCAGATGGCCCTGACGTCTCTGGAAAGTGTATGGGAATTAGATTGCTGCGTAGTCCTACGTCCTACTGCGCACAACCCCATTGAGCTGTACCTTGTAGTTTTTTACTTAAAAATGACCTACATACAAATCTGCGTAGGACAGGGTTGAAAATATTGTTTTCCCTTTACGTGCCCTCAATTTTTCCACTGAAAACCTCAAGGGTAGCAAACTATGCTTTTAAAACAAGATTACCAGAATCATCCGTCCAGTATCTTGCCGTCGACCATTCGCAGCTACGAAGACTTTAATAAACTAATTTCCGTAGTGAATATAGTACATGATCGTCTTGCTGCCCAAATAATCCGGAAATATAAATCACCGTCCTTTTCAAGACGAACAATTAAAATTTACAATTAAAAACTTTATGTTTAAGTGAAATGTTTGTGATTTACCCTCACCAACCATTGCATATTATCTTAAATGATTTGTCATTAGGGCCGAACTGAAAAGCGTTAGCAATGGCTTTTTCCGCAAAATTCTCGACATTGAAATCATACCTCATTGATCCACCACATCATTTTGAAGAGGAAGAGACCACCTATCCGAAAGACTTGGTGGCTTAAGTAAGTACATTTTGTGTTACGAGATATATGCCACAAGAATTATTATTTATATTTGTCTGTTGAGTACTAATACAAACCTATGTCGAAACAGTATGTTTGTCATTGAATGCATTGGACATGTTCAGTTCAAAGCAGCATAAAGGATGACTGAAGAGATGACAGATCGACGACTACCAGCTGGACCTGGAGAGGAAGGGAGGAGGGGGTGTCACGGCTTGGGCATTCAAATTTTATGTGCTGTCATAAAATGATTTTCACTTATTTTTTCTTACGGCATGGACATATCTGTATTAACAAATTAACGGTACCAATCAGATCAAGGCCGGTGTGGCCTCTGCTGTACATAGAAGTTCATGGCTGTACTTCGCCAGCCTCGCTGTCTGCGGAGGGTCCGCAGGTCGCCTTCTACTTGATCGATCCACCTTGCTCGTTGCGCGCCTCTTCTTCTTGTACGATGAGAGGTTCTCCCAGCAACTGATGCAATTCGTGGTTCATTCGCCTTTTCCACGTTCCGTCTTCCATCTGCACTCCACCGTAGATCGTACGCAGCATCTTCCGTTCAAAGACACCAAGGGCGCGTTGGTCCTCCACTACCAATGTCCATGTTTCGTGGCTGTAGAGAACTACCGGTCTAATTAATGTCTTGTAGATGGTCAACTTTGAAGTTCGGCGAATTTTGTTCGATCTAAGCGTCCTTCGGAGTCCAAAGTGGCACGATTGCCAGCCATAATGCGCCTTTGTATTTCTCTGCTGGTGTCGTTATCGGCGGTCACCAATGAGCCCAGATAAACGAATTCGTCTACTACCTCGATTTCATCACCGTCCATCTGAACTGGTGGTAGGAGGCTAACATTGTCTTCTCGTGAGCCTCTTCCTTTCGTGTATTTTGATTTCAACGCATTAATCACAAGCCCAATTCTACCAGCTTCAGCCTAAAGTCTGATGTACGTTTCCGCCATCGTCTCAAAGTTACGTGCTACGATATCAACGTCATCGGCGAAGTCAAATAGTTGGACAGACCTCCTGAAGATAGTGCCACTCGTCTGGTCTATTCCAGCTCTTCGAATCACACCCTCCAATGCAATATTAAACAACAAACACGACAATCCATCACCTTGCCATAACCCTCTCCGAGATTCGAAGGGACTCGAGAGTGTCCCTGATACTCGGACGACACACATCACTCTATCCATCTGCCATAGCTGGTCTCGATCGATTGTATCATACGCTGATTTGAAATCGATGAAAAGATTATGTGTGGGCACGTTGTATTCGCGACATTTCTGCAGCACTTGCCGAATCGCGAAAATCTGGTCCGTGGTAGCGCGGGCCCCCGAATCCCGCTTGGTATTGCCCCACGAACTCCTTTGCAATTGGTAACAGGTGGCAGCATTTAATTTGGAAGAGCAACTTGTAGGCAGCGCTCAGTAGCGTGATCGCACGATAATTGCAGCAATCCAGCTTGTCGCCCTTTTTTATAGATGGGACACGCTATTCCTTCCATCCAATCCTCCGGTAAACATGCCTCCTCGAAAATCTTGGTAATTACTCAGTGCAGCGCTCTGGCCAGTGCCTCACCACCGTATTTTAATAGCTCGCTTGGGAGTTGGTCAACACTCGCAGCCTTGTTGTTTTTTAACCGACCAATTTCCTCCTCAACTTCCTGAAGGGTTGGGATCGGGGTCCTGTCATCTTCTGCGCGTGTTGTTCCTAGATTTATAACCGTGCCATTTTCGTTCGCTGTAACATTGCCGTTCAGGTGCTTGTCGAAGTAGTGCTTCAATCACTTCATGACTTCAAGGCTCTCACAATTTTAGAATCAGTCCATGTTTTCATGTTGATTTAATTAATGTCTACATGATTCATCGGCATTCAGCCCAGAATAGAATCAAGAAAGTGCAATATGAAGAAAAATGTATAAGAAGGGACGAGCCAAATCAAAATGTTATGATGCGTTTACTTAAATGAGATGATACAATTACTGCTATAGACCAACGCGGTCCTACGTTAACCTCACGGTTTTATCCCTGATATATCCCACCTATATTTTTTATCTTTAAAATTTTATTGTTTACATTCGGTTCATTCTTATCGACAACAATTGAAACATGCCGTGGTAGGAACCTAGAGCCTAGACAGGTTCTTCGTCTTTATTATTTATCTAGCAAACAAATACCATACGAAGTACTTTTAGCCAAAGAAGCACAAGTTTAGAAATGAAGCTTACGCAAAAGCACCATCATCTTCAAACAATCCACTTCAGCCGGGATGTATTTTCACAGAACAACTTTGAGTGAAGAACTATTCCAATACTTTACCACTCTTCTATCCACGTGCCAAGAGAAAAAAGTTTTGAGAAGGATGTTGCTTGCTGTCTGGTAGAGCACAAAAATGTAGCCTTGGTACATTTGGCATCACCGTGGCATCATTCATTGGTTTGTTCTAACCATCCTGCAAAAAAAAAAAAATAACCCTGCCTGGGAGTTAGCTCAGGATAGTAAAGCATGAAAAATTCTAACACCAAACCCTCTACTCAGTTTCCGACACTCAATTAAGCAATGCATCATTCTCACGTCTATACGTTTTGATTTGAAAGTAGGGCATTTCAAGGCAGTTGTCTTTTTGCCTGGTTGAAATTGCACTATTTTGCTGCAAGGAGTGAAAATTCGGTTCACTAAATGCATGTTTCACGCTTCGATCAGTCAGTATTTTTATTATAAAGTGGTTCAAAAATTATTCCCAATTTATTCTCAGGCAAAGAAGCTCAAATCAAACCTTCCTTGATTGTAGCAGGCATTCTTCGTTTTCAGTGGTTGTTTTTTTTTATTTTTTGCTCATTTTTCATTTTTTGCCAACGTATAAGCTGAAGCGTGCGGGCCTTCACCAAATAGCCCGAAAAGACAATCAAACAAAGACTTGAAAGTCGGTATACAAAAAAAAATCATTCAAGAAACATTTTCTCTTGCGCTTCTATTCACGCTCTAAAATGGCTTGCTACCATAAACGGGTTTGGCTTTGGGCTTTTCCGTCATTTTTTTTTCTCAGCCCACTTCTTGTTCTTTTAGTCACTTTTGTTCCGAGGCGTTAAAATAACACAAATAGTGGCTTTATTTGTGTGCAGAGTGAGGGAAGCGAATGGGGGTGGTTTAATCCCACACAAAAGTAGCAAAGATTTGAAAACAGCTTATTTTCCGTTGCTCATTTTTCTTAGAATGTGCAACTCTTGGTATGAAATATTTGTAGGCAATGAAGCCAAACTGGAGATTTTCTCCTTTTTTACTGGAAGCAATCCTTAATTATTTTTTTTTATTTAAGATAAGATATTCTTAGAACAATGCATGAAGACTCGACATAAATGTGGTATACTGTAACAAACCACCGATGGAAAGCTTATGGGTTCAACGGGAAATAAATTCATCTAGCCATTGTTACGATCAGGGCCGGTTCATAAACCACTTATGTACGTCATTTTTGAAAATCTCAAACCCCCCTCCCCCCTCGTAGACTTTTCTCCATACATTTTTTTGAAATTTTGTATGGAGCGTAGACTTTGGTCAAAGCCCCCCCCCCTCCTCCCCCAAAAAAGTCCAAGTGGTTTATGCATAACCCCTCAACACAAAGCTGCAACCAACTATTAACTATACCAACAAAGATACTTTGCACATTTCTTCGGTGTATGAAAGGCTGTATTTTTCCCTCATTATGCTTTACCTTAAGTGTATAACTGTAGATGTCTATGGCATACTACATGGCTCATAACTGTTTAACAGACGTTTTTCACTACATTACAAATTACAAATATACCTTGCTGAGATTTTTACATTCTTATTAGGTATCTGGCATTACTGAAATTCACCAAAAACTGTGAAGATTGTGAAAAGTTTCATCTAGGCACCACCTATACGGCTGAGCTCCGAATTATTTAAGATATTTGTGTTTGGTTTTGGGAGTTATTTATTTTGTCTCGCTGGATTGAACGTCGAGCCCATCATGCACTGTGTTCCGTATCTTTAGTAGGAAACAGTGAACACAATATCAGGATCTTATTTTTGAACGAAAGAACTACGGACTGATGGACGGGGCGCCCACAGCGAGCGTACAACAGTTAGAATTGGCTATTTTCCAAAAGATTTTTAAATTTCCCTTTTGTAATCATCTTACTACCGATGACATCATGTTCTGTTGGTATTCACATATAAGTGATAACCTACATTTAAATATTTGTGCATGATGTGTTTCTTAGAATGTATACAGATTTCTCAGTTTTCTTGCCCTAATTTATGTACTGGTAATAACGGATGATTTTTCATGTTCATACATAGATTTACTCTGATTTACTCGAACGAAGAGAACCAGACAAATCTTTCGCTGTCCACAGCTTGACCTCTATTGTCGAATTCGACTCAGTCACTGCAGTACCCTCAGTAGTCCACAGCGGTCGAGGAAAATTTATGTTTATTACGCATATGGCAGAATGACATAAAAAGGAGTGTGGTGAATGCTTGAAAAAAAGTTCATAATTCATAGTGCAGAGTAAGCAACAATTGGTTCTGTCAGGAACCATGCTCCCACGGGAGGGTAGAAGGGTGGAAATTTTAATCAAACATTCAATGCGGTCATTTTTTCTGCTCTTTCAGTTGATGACCGATTGGAAGGAAAATTCTGGTGAAAATTTATGATTGCTATTTTTTAAGCACCACATTTTACTGCTTCACTCTTCCAACCTGGGTTCTGAACAAACAATTTAATTTTTCTACGTGCTTTATTTTAAAATGTTTCGTTTATGAATTGCATGCACGTAGGAAAGCAGCGAAATTTGAATTGAAGATATGAGCTGGGCATCTGCTAATTCGTCATGATATGGTCGAAGCGGATGTAGTGTGTTTGCTTTGGTGACTGTTTGCTTTTTACGACCAATAAACTTAATTCGATGACGAGACTGTCTGATCGTTTGGGGTTTTGACTCGTTCCTCGGGGAATTGAAGCATATCCATAAAAGTAGATAATTTTGATTTCGTTTGTCCTGGAGTACGTGCTTTTATTCATAAGGGATTTATCTACTAGAAACAATCGTAGCCAGTCATTCGAAGTCAATTTAAATGATTCTGTGGATTGTTAATTTGCAAAAACGGTTTCAATTATGAAGAAGATGACTTTTATTTGGGTCTACGCTTAACTGAGCTTTACCGTGCATCTACAGAGCAAGGCCATGCTGGAGGTGGCTGGGTTCGATCTCCAGTATGGAGTATTCTGAGTCAGATTTATAGTTCTGAGTTTTTCGTACAGATTGCATGCACCACAATAATAATAATGCAAACATTGTGAACTGGCATAGAACAATAAATAATTGTGGAAGAAGACAAACAAAAAATAAGAAGAAGATCCGTGAATCCGATGCACGGATACAGCACAGTTAGTCACACAATACGCACAAGCTTCAGTATTGTAAGGACATTCACGAACGACAAGCTCCCTCTATAATCATTAATACGTCCTAAAGAAGACTCGTCAGACAACAATTTCTTGCTGTTGTAAAAGATTTACACGATGAGATAACGAAGCAATCAACTCATAAAAAAACTATTCTCTTCCAACATCACTCAAACCATCCCACAAAACATATCGAAGGCATGCTTACGCTTTCAGCTTTGGATACAGCGCAACTTTATACTCCAAAGTCGCCGTCTGTCATGCTGATACATTTGGGTTTCGTCGTAAGAGCGCTTCTTATACAACTTTGGCTTGTTCAACTCATCATGTCTCGATGGATGTGTACCACTCGGTAAGCAGATATAGAAATAACAAAATAATTGGTTCTAACCTTGTTTGATTCAATTTTTTATTGCTCCACAACATTCAATGCGCTGGATGACGATGAATGACGAAATACTCAATTAACATGGCAGACTTTTTTCATCAATAACCATGGCAACAGTAGTTGACAAGTACGTCGGACAATTCGAAGGCTCTGAAAATCAAAAGGCGACAAATGGGTCACGATAAAATGAGACAAAGGCTTTAGTAAGAGCTTACTGCTTTAGCCTAGAGTACAGAAGATCATTATTTGAAGTGAGTTTGTCGTGTTCGTGAAATTAGATATAATAGTGAGTAAGAACTAGCTAGCAAAATTGCATTTTTGAGAAGTTGTACATAGAATTTGTGTGCTTGTTTAGTGATGATTTTTAAAAGTATAGAACTCTGAATGATACCCTTAAGACTCTTAATCAGATTCAAAAATGGACAATCAATTAGGTTTAGCTCAACAGCTGAATTTTTTAATAAAATAAAATTGAAACAAGCAAACGTATTTTTATGAGCTTTGAATGCTAAGTGGCGGAACTATATATCGTCCCAATGGTTAAATTATCTGAATCCTGGAAATATTGAATGTTTGACATATTCCATAGATGAATTGCCACATTCCTACCACATTAGGTAAACCCTGTATTTATTATTCATATTTTGGATTCTGTTACACTAACACAATACCACAATACACGATAGAATCATTATTCAATACTTCTTCTAAGATCGTTAGTACCGAATCAAAATAATCACAACTTTAACGTTAATAAGTAGGATGAAAATTCAAACTCACACAACACGTATCAAGTGCGATGGTAAATTTAAATCTAAAATCATAAACTTTTTTTATTTATGCTTTGTGTAATAATTTGAACAATATGGTATCTTCAAAAAAGGTTCGACAAGACTAATCGAACAATGCTTGCGTGTAGTTCAAAACTTCAGTACAGGCCTAACTTTTTAGTTTCATCAGATAAATGTATGATGGCTTCAGTGAAGTTGTAGGTTGCTTAATAACTAAAAACTTTGCTGAAGACATTATATCGCTATCTGTTTGAATATTTATGTGAGTCATAAAGCTTTTTTAATGGAAGGCTTATAAAAATCGCTTTTTACATGATGATGATGATTGGTTTAGTTATCGAGAAAACGCTTTTTAAATGTATTTCCATATATAATTAGTTCAGAGGGTTGAAACTGTATTTAAAAACTGTTGCCTCATCAAGTAGTCTATACATGACTGTTGTATCCAAGCGAGCAAACGCATGTTTTATATGAAGAATGCCTCTCACCATATCATCCTAAATGTGACAGAACTTCTGTGAACGGGATGCCAAAATTGGCCATAGGAAGCTGACTTTTCATAATGATGCGGATAGAAACGAACTAGTAATCGAAAAATGGAAACAATAAAGCTCTAGTCATTAAATATCTGGACGCAAAAAAAACGAATCAATCTCGATATCATGTTAATGAAGTAAAAATGTGGAGTACTCAAAATTAAGGTCATTAAAAAAATCGAAAATTGAATTGATGAGGAAAAAAGGCGAAAAAAATATTGCTTTTTGGTTTCTGTGAAATCTTGAACTTTTCTGCCAAAAACTCTCATCATATTTTGGAAACTCTGTTGTAATCACGGCCATTTTGTTCCACTATCTCTTCATCTCTGTAGCATCCCGAGTCACTTTTCTACTCTTCCTCAACTTCTGTTTGACAACTGCCTAGTATTTCTCGATTGGGCGGAATTGAGGGTAGTTGGGTGGATTGATGTCCTTTTCGAAGAAATCCACCCCGTTGTCTCGATACTACTGTAGTACTTTTCCGCTGTAGTGGCAGCTTGCCAAATCATGCCAAAACTACAGGTCCGTTGTGAGCTTTAATGTACGAAAAAATGCTTTTTTCAGGTACTCCTGCTTAAACATTTTGGAATCCATAGTCTTGTTTGTCAAGAAAACCTGGGTTCTTTTTCCGCAGCTGCAAATACCTTGCCGGACCAAAAGCTTTCTTTATCAGCAAAAACGAATTGAAACTTGCTAGGGACATCACCTCGACCAGTGGCTTTATAGAATTTCCCATAATCCATCTTCACGTACATTTCGTTGTTCATGAGGATGCATCCTTCGTACATACGTCGTAAGAACCTCTTTCTACAACTTTTGTGCACTTCTTTTGACCACTAGATTCTGATTCAGTGTCCTGTTTGGTTGGCGATATCATCTTCTGACAGCCCTGGTTTTGCCCTAATCAGAGGTGGTAAACGTCCATATTTTTGTAAAACAGTCACCTGCTGCGAAATTTGAGACCGTGCGGCCTAGCAAAAGCAGGGGATAGAAAACAGAAAGAGAAAAATTTCTTCTTATTTCTGCCGACAGTTTCAAACACTTTAGAAATTGTATGTGACTATATTTGATGGCTTGATTGAAAACGCATTTATTTGATTATTTTTGATTATGAGTTGTTAGTATGTTAGTATGTAGTAATAAGCCAGCAACCAACGAAATTCTGAGCGACATAAATCTATGTCGCAGCATTTTTTAAACAATCGACTGGTGGCAGCAAACATGTTTCGTCGCCTGAAGAAAACGGTACAGAAATGTCATATGAGATTTTCTCCCACAACGCACAGTGGGCATAATCGAGGATGTAATCGGACTTATTTAAAAGCCGCTGGTATTGATACATGAACTGATGCTTTTCTTTAGGAAAAAATCACAATAAATCAATTGGCGCTACTTTCATCCTGCGCAGGGCATGGTAAGTGGCATGTTTTGCCCTTTTTCACCCTATATAAGTGTGTTTTTCAGGTTTTATCTGTATAACTATAATCTCTGCATGCAAATGGGCGTAATGACAATGATAATGACACTACGCCGTCATCTGCAAGTTGTCTCAACGTACAGTTGTCACTTAGACAACCGTCAATGTCTTTGACATAAAAATTATACAAAAGAGGGCTTAAACATGATCCCTGGGGGAGACCCATGTAGCTAAATCGGGAAATTGTGGAGTTTCCATGAGAGAAGCGCATATGTTTCTCTGACAGCAAGTTGTACAAAAAATTATTCATTAATGGTGAAAAGCCACAAGCGTGGAGTTTATCTGAAAGAACTTCAACAGATACTGAATCAAAAGCCCCCTTGAAATCCAAGAATACAGAAGCCATTTGCTCTTTTCTAGCAAAAGCTAACTGAATCTCTGTGGAAAGCAACGCGAGACAGTCGTTCGTTCCCTTACCCCTACGGAAACCATATTGAGTATCTGAAAGCAGGTTGTTCGTCTCAACCCATTTGTCCCGACGGAAGAGGATCATTTTCTCCAACAACTTTCGAATGCAGGATAACATCGCGATGGGTCGATAGGAGTTTTGGTCGGACGCGGGCTTACCCTTCTCCAATCATCCGGTACAATGCTGAGTTCCAGAAACTTATTAAACAAGTTCAACATGCGCCTCTTAGCGACGGCTGGGAGGTTCTTAAGCAAGTTGAACTTGATCCTATCAGCCCCTGGAGCCATGTTGCCACACGAAAGGAGTGCGAGAGAGAACTCTACCATTGAAAAGGGTTGGCTGATCTCATCTATCGAATTTTCGGTTTCGCGAGGAATAATCCGTGCCGGCACAGAATCTGGACAAACTTTTCACGCGAACTTGAGGATCCATTGGTCCGAGTACTCCTCGCTCTCATTGTACGTAGTTCGGTTACGCAATCTTCGCGCCGTATTCCAAAGAGTACTCATCGACGTCTCGCGCGATAGCCCGTCCACGAATCTTCGCCAGTAACCGCGTTTCTTGGCCTTGATGAGGCTCTTAAGTTCGCGTTCGAGAGCCGTGTATACTTCGAAGTGCTCAGGTGTTCCACGTCTACGGAAAACTTTGAACGCGTCGGACTTTTTACGGTAAACCTCGGTGCATTGCTGATCCCACCATGGAGAAGGAGGTTTCCTGCGAAATGACGTTCCTGGAACTGGTCGAGTTTGAGCTTGAAGCGCGCTGTCTAAGATTAGGTTGGAGAGGAAGTTGTATTCCTCCAGCGGTGGAAGCTCTTCTACCGTCGTTACGGAACCGAACAAATATCTGAAAGTTGTTTTTGGTTTATTGAGGCTCTAGGAGGAATATACAGAGAAGCAATGCAAAGGCTTTTATTTTTAATAACAGCCTGACATGCGACAACTTCAATACATGGAATTGGAGGAAAATTCACTCTATAGAAGGAGTAGCACTTTTTGATCCCCAAAAGTACTCCTCCTCCACGTGAATCCTCACGATCAAGACAAATAATATTGAAATCATGAAACGGAAGATCGATTTCGGAAGAGAGCCATGTTTCAAAAAGAGCGAATGCATCACAACCGGTATTGTGAGTAAAAAATTTGTATGATTCCAATTTAGGAATCAAACTTCGACAATACCACAGGCATCAGGGGTTTTGGATGTCCCCGGAAGGGATGGACTTGATTCCATATAGTAAACATCATATTTATGCAGTAATAAGCCAGCAACCAACGAAAATCTATGTCGCAGCATTTTTTAAACCATCGGCTGGTGGCAGCAAAAATATTTCGGCGCCTGCTTTTCTATAGAAAAAAATCACAATAAATCGATTGGCGCTACTTTCATCCTGCGCAGGGCATGGTAAGTGGATTATTTTGCCCTTTTTCACCATACATCAGTGTGTTTTTCAGATTTTATCTGTATAACTACAATCTCTGCTGCATATCTTGCATGAAAATGGGTGTATCTTACGTGAAAATCTCTAAGAAATCAAATGGGGCTAGTTTCATGCTGTGCTGGGGTCAAAAAATAGTTTTTTGCCCCTTTACACCGTAAATATGCGTTTTTTTAGTTTTTACCCCTAGAACTAAAATCGCCGCTGTATTTTTTGCCTGGAAAGGGGCGTAACTTACGTGAAAAGGTCTGGAAAATTGAATGGTATAAGTTTCGTGCTGAGTAGAGGTCGAGAAATTGTACGTTTTGCCCCACTTCACTCTAAATAAGCATTTTTTTTTTAATTTTTCCCCTTTAACTACAGTCTCCGCTATATTTATCGTCTAAGAAGGCTTGTAATTAACGGACATCCCTCGATCGCTCACCTGGTGACGTCCATGCAAATGTTGGAGATAGGGAGAATTTGGTACAGTAACCGGCGAAAAAAAAAGAGCATTCCTTAAGGAATTTATAAATGTTTACAAAAGTCATAGATTTGCGAAAGAGTTGGGCGTTGTGATACATCCTGTCAAAACATACACATGAAAATTTTGTCTGGCTAACTTTTTTCTTTTATTACACAAACAAAAATAATCAATCATTTCAGACAAACTATTTTTAAGGGTGTGACGAAAAAAGGATCAATTTCAAAATTCAACAGAAAAATCGGTGAAAATCAAATAATTAGCAGTCAATATGACCCCCTTTTGCCATGATGATCACCTATAGCTATTTTGGCATGCTTTCCACCTGGTTTCTGAGGTAGCAAGGATCCGAGTCGTTCCGAGCCTTCTTCAACGCCGCATGATGCGTTGTTGGTTACGTCTGTTTTTTTTTTTTTTTTAATTTATTATAGAGAATCGCCCAAAGATTCTCAATTAGGTTCAAGTCAGAGCTCTGGGGTGGCCATTCTAATGGTTTGATGCGACGGGATCGAAAAAATGCGAATGTTTTCTTGGCCGTATGCGTGGGATCATTATCTTGCTGAAAGGGGTAGTTGCCTTCTAACCCCATTTGCAGCCATGACTCCTCCAAATATTTGCACAGAATATCAATATAGCCATCTGCTGTCATGATCCCATTGATTAAGGCCAGATTGCCCACTCCAAACCAAAAATAGCAGCCCCAGACCTTAATATTACCTCCACCGTGTTTCATGGTTGGCTGGAGATTCCTTTCCTGCAGTCCTTCATCACTTCTGCGCCATACTCTTTGCAACCGTTTCTTGTTGAACAGCTCAAACTTGGATTCGTCCGAACACAACACAACACGTTTCCAGAACTCTAGGGGCTTAGTTATGTGGGTTGTGGCGAATTGGAGCCGTTTTTCCTTGTTAGTCCGGCTGATGAACGGTCGCTTCCGGGCGAAATGGCTTCAACTTTAACTCAGCGATGCGTCAACGGATCGGTAGGCTAGCTTCTCTTTCATTTTTCGGATGGTGATGAACAGATTTTTCTTGATCGCTCGGATGATTTTGCGGTCCCTCGGTGATCCGTTTTAGGTTTTCGTCCACTTTCCGGCCGTCAGCAACATTTCCAAGCTTCTGGTGCTTCATAAAACTATGAGCCACGGCTCATTTCACATCTCTCGGCAACTGCGTGCAGGGTATGGTTTCGATTGCAATCACGCACGATAATATTTCGGACCTGTAGGGAAATTGTGTGCCACCCATGTTAATTGCTTTAAAATCACTTCCGGTGAACTCAACACGTCTACTTTTTCGACTTGCGGCAGAGCTTTGGGGCGGGTGTAAACAATGAAACGTCAGAGCAGTGATATACGGAGGGGGTAGAAACTGAGCATGTGTAGATATTTAAAAAGAGATTTTCTTACATACGGCTCGATTGATCTGTTTTTTTCGCCAGTCATTGCATCTACCTTAAGAAGACACGGAGAACCTACGTAGCCTTCAGTAGATATAAAAGGAAAGAGGAAATGAATAGTCGGAGAGAATAGTTAAATAGCCTGCCCTGTTTGGTGTACAGTCCAAACATTTATTTATAAATGGTCGTTGGGAACATCTGGTCTTTTTTTTTATTAAAGACCTTTTAACTATGGTGTCATTCGGGTCTGTCCAAGAAAGTTATGTGATGCTCCATTTCTCTTCAAACGGTTGGGACTTAAGCATGTCTGAGAATGCCCATTGTTATCTAGTGGACTCCAGAATTAATTAATGAATGTCCTAGTTCATGTTTGAGGTGCCATTACACACTCTCAGGATATATATATCAGGATATAACATCTTAAAATGGAAATGCCTCACCCAATTCTTCTTGCGAACTACTCCCGGAAGGCATACACACACTTTTTTTCTCCACCGGTTAAAAATCTTCTGCTTTGCATTCTGCTATGCGCATCGATCGCCAACCTTAGCTCGCCTGACGATCCGAATCATTTTTTCACACTTTTCATTTTCCCGAGGGAGGAAAAATTTGACCACTCAACACTACGAGAACTCGACCACGTCAATTAAAACAACTAAAACACGAAAAATCGGAAGTTAATTTAAAACAACGTTGGCGTAGTTATACACTCAAGCCCAAAATTGCAACATTAAGTCCAGGTGCTTCCGTATCCAAAGTTGATTGTTTTGTGTTATTGTTTTATTTGTGTTATCTAATATTTGAGCTGCCACACACTGGATTCTGAATATTTAAATTCATATCCAAGCTGCACAAAAAGCTGCATATTTGACACCAAATTTGACACCCATTTAATTTGATAAATTGTAAACTATAAGCTGTACAACATTGTGTAATAGTTTTGACTTGGCACGCTCAACCAAAAAGGCAGATTATGCACTTACCGAATATTGCTAACGAGAACTAAAGTGTTCAACCAACTCTTCACGAAGCTCTACAAACTAGCTTTCAACGCACTATAAAAGAACGCTCAATAAAATCTTGTCTTCAAGTTAACTTGGGAAATAATTCAAAATTGATCAGGCAATTTACCTCCGATCACTGTACACGCTGAAATTTAATAAGCAGACAGTGTTTCACAGACGTGTAACGCCAATAGTGATCATGATAATTGTTCATGGCAGCGTTTGTTGTGGTTCATGATATTTGACGTTCACATCATGAAATCATGAATCAATGTCATAATTTCATGTGCTGACTTTCTGATATGTTTCATGATTATTGTTCATTCACAGAAACAGCAGGGAATGTGTGTCCGTATAGTCTTTATTGCGACTCTCTTGTGCTTTCTTAGATGACTGGCCAATTGAAAGTAGGAACCTCTTTACAACTTTAGACCCATGAATCAGTGTTTTGTGAATTGTAGTACCAAGGATGCTTAGCAGTAGCATTCAATTTTTACAATATTTATTTCCAAGCCGGATGCTAGGGGTTCTCTATTTCTTTACTATCGCCGTAAGTTAGCAAGATGGTGATATCTGCGCTTTGTAATAATAAAGGAAACATTGAATGTTTGTGTTTTCAATTGAAGACATGTTTTAAGGCATACGACGAATGAAGGGAAAACTATGTCCAAGCCATCGATGGACGTTAACTGTCGAAAATATGCAACGGTTAGATGAGATCAAGAGAAACTCTAATCAAACAAACTCTTTAGCTGGGAATATCGAATTGGTCGAACTGAAAAGGACGGATTATCGATGGTTAACTGAAATTCAAGCGTTCTTCTTGGTCAACAGTGGAAGCAGTTTAATTAAGTCCTCGTCGTTGCTCCTTACCGGCTGGCTTCGACTTCCATTCTTCTTAGCCACCACTGTTTGCCAACTGGCTCACACCGGATAGCAGTCTATTCAACACCTCGTTGTTGCGCCTACCCATCTGGCTACCTACTGATTAGAACGGTATGTTAAATCCAATCAAACACTTAAGCTGCCGTCTAATCTAATGGTCGTCCTGAGAAGGTTATGAGGAGCTGATGAGCATGGTCCACGATTGAACTTAAGCCTTCTTCTCCATCTTCTTTGAAAGTAGGTTATTTTCCTTTTTATTGTGCGCTTGCTCAACTGCCTAGCAACCGGTTGGCACACACACCGGACATCAGTTCATTTAACTAGTCGTCGTTACACCTTAACGGCTTGCGCCGGTTGTAAGGTTTCTTGCTCTCACCGGACAGCTATTTATTCAACACTTTGTCGTTGCACCTTCTCACAGCTGGCTGCCAACTGATATAAATATGCAACGGTAAGTGAAAGACATTCAATCAAATGAACGCTTAACCTGGGAAAATTGAATTGGTCGTCTTGAAAAGGGCGAATTTTAAATGGTTTGACCATAGTCCCCGATTGAGTTCAGGCCGCCCGGTCTTCTTTTGAAGCAGGTTGTTTCACTTTTCCTCCTTGTGCATTAAACCCAAATCCACTTCAATCAATCTAGCCATCGGCTGCCTGGGCAACGGCTACCTACCAGTACCAGTACCTACCACTGGGTACCTAGCCACTGCCGACTGCTAATCCAATGATGACTCTTCGCCGCTCCTCTCAGCAACAACTTTGCCAAACGAATGAAGCTTTCGGCGATATTGCACTCATTATATATCTTTGACTGCTGCATATGAGACTTGTCTTAATCAAACTTGAAATCTATTTTAGGAAAATACTGTGCATTTAATGGAGTAAACAAAGCGTATATATAAGAAATTACCATTTATTAGTGTTATTTTTAATAAATTTTGATGATTGAGCTGATAGTCGCAATAATTTTCAACTAATTGGTTGAGAAATAACTGAGAAATAATTGAGTTCTAAGCATTCAAAGTATTACAATTTTTCGTGACGGTGGCTATTTTAACAAATTTTCATTTGATACCGTAAGACGTAGTCTCAATCAAAAGTGCCATCATCTCCTTCAAACTTCATCTTATGCTCGCTCAACCCTGTTGTCCCATCGAAGTCTAATTTTGCAGTCAAAATCACATCCCTTAAAGTATAAAGCAACGCAAAAAGTTGCAGGTGTAGTGGTAAGAATAGCCATAGGAATTTTCTGAGACGAAAAATCTCTGATCACGTCTTCTTTCGGGAGGGAAGTGAAACCGTTGGTCCCAACCCATGTGTTAATGGGTTCAATATGCAGAGTCCAGGTCATCTCCCTGGTGTAACAAACAAGGCACAATCTGAAAATCACGTAAATACGTGGAAAAAACTTTGAAATACCTAGGGAACAGTTTTGCATTGCCCTCAATTGAACCTTTACGTGCGTCGGTGGTTGTCACAACGTGAAGAAATAGGCCGAAAGAAAATAAACGAATAAACAAAATGTATTCTATATACAAACCAATCGTTAGCTCCCATCGATACAAGTGGATAAATATAACAATTTAGTGTAGGGAACGGCTCCAAGCACGGGGAAAACGATAACCTACAATGATTATTTTTTGCAGTTTGATACTTCACCAGATGGAGTTACCGTTAACTCCTTGTTTGGAAAAGGATTCCGGGGGTCTGAAGCCGTTCTCTATCCTAGTTGAAAAAAAGTGTTCTTAAAACAGATTCTTTATATTGTGGGATCCCATGCCAGTTTGCCCGTATGACAATTGTGTTCAAACAGATTGCGATGTGGTGTCCTTAGAAAACTTTCTAGTTATATAGCAACCTTAAACTTGGGCGGAAAAATCTCACATTTATATAATCAAAATAAAAAGTAAGATTTCACAGCGCCACCTGCAGTGAAGTATTGAACTAAATACTAAATAAACTCTTAAGAGTCTTGTCATTCACAAACACTTTTCTTAAAACTCCATGTTTTAATAAAACACTTTCACAAAGTGCCAATGATTTTTGCCGTTCGCATCACAGTACGTTGTAGGCCATTTCCTACTGTGTGAGTTTTTCGCTCCTTTTGAATACGTGACGCTATTCATTTGCATTGAAATAAATTTAGCATAATTTATTATCACCTACTTGCATCAGGAGCAGCAACGCCAAATGTGCCGTAGCCTGCCATGCCAAGGCATCTTTTACGCCACAATACACCCAAGCCGAGAACAGTTGAAAAAAAAAGGTTTGGGAAAAATGTGTCCTTTGGTATCAGCTAACTGGATGGTTTGTTCCCAGTTCAGTATCCGTACAGAGAAGCAAAAAAGCATGATTTTCATAAAATCAAACGTAAGAACACGTCTTCCTTGTGCTTAATAAGACTCTATACCATACGAAGCATTGCTATGCTAAAACTGTTCGTGTGATCAGCCATAGTTTTGATAAGAGAATACAACAAAGAAACATAAGAATTTCTTAAGGTACATCGGATGTAGGATATTTTTGAATGTCGTAAGCGTGACTAACGAATTGTTCTTTTTTTACCCGAATTTGTTCTTACATGCCTTTTATCTTCTCAACTAAAGCATTGGTCAAGCAACGGAATTAAACATATCGGAGTCTATATTAGGCAATAAGAAATTAGCTCTACAGCAATTTCATAAAAAGAGATAATATGACAATAACTAATAGTTTTGGCCCTTAACAATATTCGAAAAATATACGACCCGTATTTTTTTTTTACTCTGTCTGGCCAAATCTGCGTCAGGGTGGTCCGAAAAATTGACTTTATTTTAGAATGTGTTTTTTTTAAAAACGCATAACTTTTGAACCACTTTGCCATTTTAACAACTAAATACTAAAAGATACCTATATTGCGGTATTCATTATGAAAAGATAGATTATATTTGTTTTTTTTAATGGTTTTAATGGTCTTGGGACCTAGAAACCCCCTCGTTTTTATATTTTTCTTATAAGCTTAGACCTTTTAATATAACTTTAAAAAAATTGGCGATGTATGTGATTTAGTTTTGAGCTTCATTTTTTCAAAAATTCTATGTTTTATTCTTGAAACTCACACTGTAATTACCATTTTTGTCTCTTTCTACTTCAGGTCCAAGAAACTACTTTATCTGTCTTAGTGATGTTGTTCCGAAGTGTCTGCCGAACTCTTGATACATTTTGACAAGCTCATTTTCATCTCTACTGCCCACAATTACTTCTTCTTTCTTTAGCATTTCAAGCTTATTGCTTTCAGAATTAGCTTATTGCATGCCCTCAACTTAGAATGCACATTCTTAGTTTTTATTGAGAGCTTTCGATGCCAGGTACCATTGTTGCATTAGTATGATTGTGTGGCAAGTACAATCATACCTTTTGCCCAGGGAATACTGAGGCAACCCTGTTGAAGACTCTTTGAACTCCGTTGATTGCTCCATTCATTCCGTGATTTGTGAAAAGGTAGACTCTGCATCGAATTGTTCCTTAATGCACGCGGTCGTACATTCAAGTTGATTTGCTCGAGTGTGGTTGGACAATCCACTCTTCCTTGTAAGGTATCGGCGATAAATAAAGTTCTGGCAGTGTCTTCGTATCAAAAGAAGCTTCAGGTGAATCAGTTGGCATCAATCCTCGTAGCTTGGCAAACGGAAAGGATCTCTCCAAGGTAATAGCCGGAGCGCAAAACGTAGGAATCGGCGTTGGACGAATTTGACTCTTTCAACCCCATTGTTGTAGCTTGGATTCCAAACAGCAAAGAAATATTCAAGGACTGATCGGACCAACGAGGAGTATAATGACTTCAGGCAATAAATATCGGTAAAATATTTGGTGATTCTAATGATAAAACCTAATGTTCTAGTTACATATCGATTACATATGAAATATGCTGCTTGTATGTGAGTCGCGAATCCAAAATTACGCCTAAATCCTTCACGTGGCTCACCCGTTCAATATCTGTCCCTGACAGATTATAGTTGAAGATGATTGGTTCCTTTTTACGAGAAAAGGAGGTAACTGAACATTTTGTTGGGTTAACTTCCATTCGGTTAACGATGCACCAGTCAGCGAAGGCATGAAGCTGACACTGAAGAGTGTGACAATCGGCAATGGAACAGATACGAAGGTAGAGTTTGAGATCATCAGCCTATGATAGTCGAGGTCCCACGATGACAAGATTAACATCGTTGATGTAAAGCAAGAAGATCAACGATCCAAGATGGCTACCCTGAGGAATTCTCGATGTATCCCGAGTATCAGAACGGCAGTCACTTATAGCAACCATGAGTTGGTGACAAGTAAAATAGGATTGAAACCATTGTAATACGATTCCATTGATCCCAAGTTGGCATAGCATAGCAAAAGCAAGTTCAGTTTGTCGAAGACAGCTGACAAATTAGTATAAATGAAATCTGTTTGAGCTCCGTCATTCATGCTATCAGCTACATACGACGTGAGACAGAGCAAATTGGTGGTAGTGGAAGCCATGCTGATCATCGTTCAAAAAATGCTTGCAGTGAGAAAGTACTGGATCAACCATGACAAGTTCAAAAAGCTTCGATAACGCACTCAGTGAGGTAATTCCGCGATAGTTGTTAACGTCTCGCCTGCTACCTTTTTTATGAAACGGAAACATGTGAACAGATTTCCAGTGTGAAGGAAAAGTACTACTACGAACTGAGAATTCGAACATATGGCCGAGCGGTGTCAATAAGGAGCCGATGTTCTTCTTGAGAAAGATGTACGGGATTTCATCAGATCCTGGACAACGAGAAGATTTCAGTTTGGAAGCGGCTCATGAAATAGTCGTAAACTCCATGGACGATGGAAGACCGGACTCCTTTCGCTGCTTGTTTACATAGTTCCGAAACGATTAGGTTCGATCACGGAACATGTGATACAAAATACTTGCCGACGATCCGCGTATGGTAGTAAGCGAACGTAATGGATTAGGAGGGGTTTTGATCGGTACGTGTCTGTCGATGGTGTACGCCAAAACATGTGACAAAGTATGCCGCAACTCAACATTATAAATACCGAGGAGGGTTCCCGGAAGGGGGCGGTAATCTGCATACCGAAAATCGTAGGAAACAACGTCCGGTGTAATGCCAAAGTCATGAAGCAACTTCCTCTCCATAACCACAGCCAAAGGAGGGTGATGAGGAGTCTGCTTCACTAGTGGAGTAGGTGTACTGAAGATTGACGGAGCAACGTTCTGAGCGCTAACGAAGCAAAGGTCCAAGCTACGGTTGTTCTCGTTTCTCACGTGATCGATTTGCGATAGCGTGCAAGTACTGTAGCTGTCAAGACAAATACACGGTACAATACCGGGTTCGGTCGTCGATCAGGGCTAGGACTTAGAGCGGTTGTCACTTGGAGTAGTTTCCTCCATTTGGACGCATAAATCTGTGTGCACAAGATCTAGTTTCTCAGTCGACATATTTAGTAGAGGATTGCTTAGGAAAGGATTGACGGGTAAGCTTACCTTAGCAGCACGTTGTATAAACGAACCGAATACCACAGTCTCGGATCACTAGGTCTTTCTCCAAATTCTCACGAACGATACGCTTTCGTGGTTTCGATGAACCATGCGGCGATGCCAAATGTGTTGGCACCCGTCCTGGTAGCCAGCATACTCTAGCATCAAACGCTTGTTGTATTGCTTGATTTGACATAGGTTTCCACTCCGGTCACCTGACACTATCACTTTTCCTTCCTTCATGACGCTGCTGTCGGATTTATTAGAGGCTACCCTGTAACCTTCGCCAGCTATTCTACTGACCGACAACAAATTATTCTGCAACGCTGGTACTAGAAGAACGTGCTTCACTGTGGGGATCAATAATTTTTCGTCGTCGTTTTCAGCGGCAAACTTCACACAGCCTTGGGAAAACACTCGATTGCCGTCTGCAGACCAAATCGTTTCATGAGTCGACAAATCGATCGCACTTAACTTCTTCACATCTCCGATCATATGGGATATCAGGATTAATAATTGTTTTGAACTACAATCTTAAGCTAACGTTAGTCAGAAACACATAAATGAGTTCCTGGAACTCCAGATCACGCAGAGCCAACATATCTCGAACCGAGCCCGACGAGAATCATACAGCTCAGATCTGACTCCATGATGGGCTGACTCCACATTGGGTTGTCTACCCCGAGCCCGACTGATCGATGCGATATGACCATTTACGTAGCTGAAAAATTACTATAAAATACAACGACGGCAACCAAATGTCACAGTCAATCAAGTATCGATAACATGGGAAACTCAGACTCAAAAAAGGAAGATGTTAAGCAGATTGGAGACCAGCAGGTACTGTCATCGAGAACGAGGAATTTCACACGGAGTTTCATCTGCAACACGAATGGAAGCTGACAATCATCATGGCTGCAACACTTACCCTCCTGGCGCTGAAAGTCATCAAAATTGTCTGGAAGTTCTGCAAGAAGCAGGTTTTTAAAGCCGCCTGCTCAGTTGCTACCATACAGCAACAGGTATAATCAACATGGAAAGAACTATCACACCAACGTTGGAAGCACCGAGATAAAGAAGAAAATATAATGTTTTTGAATAATAGCAATAAAGAAGTGTTTCTCAAATATGTAACAAGACTCGAATGACATTTTAAAGAGTCTATAATTCAATAAAAAAAAATCAATAAAAAAAATATCATTTCCATGGAGTAAATTTTTCGGACCCTCTTAATGCAGAAATGATGACAAAATACGGATCAGATATTTTTCAATAAAGAACTAAACTAACAATGATTGTGAAATTCTTAAATCTTTTTGGATTTGCTGATAGATCGGTCTCAGTCGACTTTTTTTTTTGTTTACATTGGCCCAAGTCAGCCCTCAACCATTTTTTCATAACCTCGCCAATGAAAATCCTCCATCACATGTTTTGAGAGGCCCCAGGAGCTCCCTTAATATTGACATAAATCGGTTCAAATCAACTCTCGAGCATCATAAGAAAAAAAAAACTTGGCTTCCCAATGAAAAACCAACATCACACATTTTGAGTAGCCCCTTTGGTATACTTAACGTTGGTTTAAATTGGTTTTATGCAGCATTAAGCGAAGAGAATATCTTGTTTTCAAAAAAAAAAATATTTTCACCCTTTATGAGTGAGTGTACTGGTAAACGTGGTTGCCTCTCTCACCAGTTGTTCGAGTGTCGATTCCAGATGGTGCTTTTTGGACGCAAAATCTCTAATCTCGTTTTCCTTCGGAATTAAAGCCGTAGATTCCAGCCCAGGTGTTGATGGGTTCGATATGTAGAGTCCATGTTGTCTCCCTCGTGAAAGACGAACTTCAGGCTGATAGTTATGTTAATACGAAAGAACAGCTACAACCTTGTGAGTGACACCAATGGCATCCCTACCGTTGGTTCGAAACTGATATTCAAACACCTCACTGCATCTCTTTAGAACCAACTGAATGGAAAATTATCAGAAAATGAAGATAAAATAACGAACCCAGTTTCCAACCTAACCCTTTTTCCAACATTTCTTTCTCATGGGAGGGCAGAGGGTTCATCGGCTTCCAACAAAGTGAGTATGACGTCGACTTAATCCTACCCTTCCCTTGTTTTACCTGCATTTGGGCACGGCCGGCACCGGTATTGCCTTAATTTAGGATCATCAGCTATTACAATTGAGAGTGTATGTTAGTCTCAAACATCTACTGTTGGTTTTCGGGGCAATTATAGCTGATCTGGCAGTAGATAGTAGAATTTTAGGTGGTCAATCACGATCATCATCTTCTTCTTCTTCTTCTATAGCATTGCAAGTTTATTGCTTTCACAATTAGCTTATTGCATGCTGTCAACTAAGTGTTCTAGATGCACTTCCACAGTTATTAAATAAGAACTTTCGATGCCAAATACCAGTTTTGCATTAGTATGATTGTGTGGCAAGTACAATCATTCGCTATGCCCAGGGAGTCGATAAATTTTCCTTAACGAAAAATTTCTAGACCAGACCGGGAATCGAACCCAGCCACCTCCAGCATGATGTTGCTTTGTAGCTGCGGCTTCTCGACTGAGCTAAGGGAGGACCCCAATAATAATCATGCTGATGTTAAAAAAATCCTGTGATGTGAAAAAATTATTAAAATTATTTTAAATTATTTCATCCCTATGATATCAGAAATCATACTCTCATAACTGAAATAATAATTCGGATGAAAACTACAAATTCATATCGAAAACATGTAAACAATTCATAGTTTTGCATTCAACTAGTAAAGTTAGTCAAAACTATGATGAATGATAATAAATGATAACAAAACAAGCTAAAACTAGCTATAAATTAAAACTAAGTTTGTTATGCGAGCTTAGACCAAAATGAAACCTGGGACAGCTAAGTTTGTTACTTATATAATGTCAGTTTGATATGTTACTTTGTTAGGGTTGATTGCAGTTACACTCATAAAATATTTCACTTAGCTACTACTGGAAACACATGGAGATATTTTCCAAAACTAAAATAAATTACTTTTACCTGAATACCACATAGAAAATAAAATTCTAATTGGCAAATCATTAACATTTCATTGGACACATAAGATTTATTTGAAAAATAAGTTTCCACTTACTAAATCACATGAAAGTTAAGTGAATTTCTAGTGGATATTTTGCACTGATTATGTGATTTTTTTTGGGTGTACTTATTTTTTTCTTCGTTTATTTTCCGTCGGCCTATTTCCTCACAATGTAATGACCCACACCGACGCCAGGAAGACGACTCCACTACCTGGACCCTACATATTGCACTTATCAACACATGAGCCGGGACCAACGGCCTTACTTCCCTTCCGAAGGAAGACGTGCCCAGATTGTTTCGCCTTAGAAAAACCACCTACCTCGACTGGGATTGA
Source organism: Aedes koreicus (assembly GCA_024533555.2). Lineage (NCBI taxonomy): Eukaryota > Metazoa > Arthropoda > Insecta > Diptera > Culicidae > Aedes > Aedes koreicus. Next base: position 97,561 of record JAHHFK020002098.1, read on the forward strand.
ACCCAGACCCACTGGGGTCCCAAGTAGCAGTCACGTTTTTGGGTGTACTTTGCAATGACTGAAATAATAAACAAAGAAAAAAATAGGGTGTCCCAGAGAGTATAAGCACGGTTTATCCTCGAAACTGCATGAGCTTGTCCCAATTCACAGAGATGAGTGTCGCTCAGCTCGACAGGTATGAATGAGCGCTTAAAGAATATTGATTTCTCGCCGAATGACGTCATGAAAGCCTTGAACGACCTTGATGTTTCAAAAGGCCCTGGTGTAGATGGAATTCCTCCGTCTCTTCTCAAGTTTTGCTCACGCTCTCTTGCTTTTCCGATATGCAGCATATTTAACCGTTCGTTAAGAGAGAGAGAAAGTTCCCTGGAATTTGGAAGACTGCGTCAATTGTGCCAATCCATAAATTAGGAAATCGAAACCTTGTTGAAAACTTTCGTGGAATATCGCTTCTCTGTTGCATCAGCAAGGTCTTTGAAACGTTAGTTCACAACGCTGTGTTCAATGTTGTCCATCCTTTAATATCGGAATTCCAGCATAAATTCGTTCAGCATTGCTCGGCAACTACGAATTTGCTGTGCTATACCAGTACGTTGTTTCGAGAGGTTGAATCCCGAAGACAGGTTGACTCTACCTATGTCGATTTTTCTAAAGCTTTCGACACAGTACCACACCTGTATGCAGCCGAAAAGCTAAAGGCTGTTGGATTTCCAATTTGGTTCGATGAGTGGATTCTCTCTTACTTGACCGACCGTCAGTCCTTCGTTACGGTAATTCCGCACGCTCGAGAACTTTCGCAATTACTTCAGGAGTACCGCAAGGAAGTGTGTTCGGTCCAATGCTTGTTCTTTTCGTTAATGATCTGTGCCCTCGTATTTCATCGTTCAAGCAAATGTTTGCCGATGGCCTGAGAATTTTTAGAGTCATTATGTCTGCACTTGACTGCCTTGTCGTTCAAAACGATATTAACGAACTACTGCTGTGGTGTAACGATAACGGTATGAGGGTCAACATAGCCAAATGTAAGGTGATTTCGTTCTCCCGTCGTACAAAGACCATCACGCATCCATACACAGTTGGTGCAGTTCCACTAGAGCGAGTCACATCTATTTGCGATCTAGGTGTTGCAATTGACTCCGAGTTAAAATTTAACAAACACGTCGCGCTGGTTACGGCTAAAGCCTCCATGGTTCTTGGATTCATTCGACGTCACACTTGGAACTTCACAGATATCTACGCTAAAAAGACATTATTCTGTATCTTAGTCCGTAGTATACTGGAATACGCCGCCGCTGTCTGGTCACCATATCACGCATCACTGATCATCAGAGTCGAACGAACTCAAAAGCTCTTCATCCGATTTGCGCTACCCGTTAAATCTGCCCGACTATACCGCACGATGTATGCTGATTGGATTGCAAACCTTGCGGGCCAGGCGCACAATCATTCAGCAACTGGTTGTCTACGATCTGTTACGCGGCAATATAGACTGTCCGGAACTCTTACGCGATGTTCCCATACACGTCCCACCCCGACAATTGACTAGTCGCTGTACCTGCTCACAGGACCAGTTACGGCTTCAACAATCCACTTGACGCCTGCCTGCGAGCCTTCAACGATACCAAAGAACATTTCGGTTTTAACATTAGCAAAAACGTTTTTAAAAATAGGATTAAGAATAGTAGGTAGAGTAGTCTGTACGATTTCTAGTCGAAGACGAAGAACAATAAAATAAATAAAAATAATGATTGGATATGAGGCGAGACATCCAAACCAAGATTTTTCGACACTTTAGGGAAGATAGAATGTTTTCATCGCTCCAAATCTTCTTCATTCCATTTACACTGACAGCTGACTAGTGACTGTTGACAGAAAATTGAGAAAAACTCGTTGAAAGCGAGCGAATCCCTTTTTACTTTTTCCACTTTGTCGATGAATATCGAAGAAGTTTTACCGCAGTAACTTATTCCAGCCTAAACCATGACAGAAGTGGGATGATGACTCCTTGAAATACTTCCTCGGACGATCATTCTGGTGGTTTTTCATCGGTAGGCGGCCCTCAGAAGAATCATAAGAATCTTTTATTTTATTAACCGATTTGCTTTCAAGGTATCATTCAAATAATGTTTTTGCAGAATCTATATGACTTGAGCTTTATATCATCTTGAACTATAGAAGCAACCGAAGATTTCGAAATTTCAGCGATTTCACCAACTTTCGGGTGAAAATGGGTGAATTTCGCTAGATTCTCTGCTGGATTATCTCGTGGAGTCCAGTCGGTGCGTTTTTTCCCTCCCACGGCGTTTGCTTAGTTTTCCAGCTTCTGGAATAGTTTTATTATGTCACTTATAGTAGATTTTGCCATATTCAGCGTCTTCGCTATCATTGATAATTTTTTTCCCTGACGAAAACGTTCAGCTACGCGCAACACGTTCAGCGTAGGTATTGGAACCAGTACCAAACATGCTATGTTTATCAACAAAGGGCCAACATATTCAACCATACAGGTATGCTTATTATAATCCTTTTGGCTGTGTGAGGCGTAGAGGGTGTTGTCAAAGCTTGTACGGATAATTTGCCCTGTAAGTAGTTTATCTCAGTAAGCCATGGAGTTTTGTGAGAAGTTATGTGACTGATGAAGATGAGTTTAAAGCTTGTGACTTTTTGTTATGAAAAAGCCTTGCGCAATTCTTGCACGACCCTTGCTCAAAGACCACGGTTGTCAAACTTGCTGGTATTGTTACTTTATCTTTCAAAAGACGATGCGCCCATTTGGCAAACAAAGCAAATCATTTCACTGAATACAGGCACTTTCTACCAACATTTGCATTATCCTTGCTTGGCGGCACGCAAACCCGGCAAATCCATTTCGTTCAAACAGAAATTTTCCATTACGAAAGAATACACCTGCGGGCAATCCCAGTCAGATGGAAGAGGAAAATTTGCCACAATTTTGCCATGCTTCCGTACTACTTGCACCCTTACTAGCGCGTGAAGCACACAGTCTCAACCGGTTTCCGCTCGGAAGCTCGCCGGCACCAGTAGATCGGAATGGAAATCTCGAATGAAAGTTGTTGGTGTAAATTAATCAAACGACGGGAGCCAAAGAAAAGCAAACCCGGAGACCCAGCTGAGAAAGTTTCAAAAAAAACAATCGTCATCTTGGAGTGGAATGAACTGAAAGTTGTCGAGTTGAAAAGTTCAGTAGGGGATCTCTGTATGCTGGTTTATAAAAAATGAATTTTCCACTAAATTTTTGTGCATACAATTTTCAAATAGTTTTTGACTAGCAGTTTTATTTTCTTTTGTTACTGTTAGAATTTTGATTGACACAATTTGTTTGGCCAACCGCAGATGTGGACAACGGACAATTGGTTGTGGTGGATAAAACAGCAACATATTTCATTTGAAAGAATTTTTATTTCTCACTATTTGTATACACTGAGTGTAAAAGTCATCAAACAGACCGCAAAACCATAAAACGTGATGCAAATTGTATAGCTGCGTTCCTACACATGAATTCCCAGGAGAGCCATTGAAAATAAATAGAGAAATAGTGAGGGCAAGTATATGAAAGTAATGAACATGCTGTTATAAATTGCTTTTCAATTTGCATTTATTTCCAGCACAGCATGAGCTCTTATGCGAATGGTATCGAATACAAATATAGAAAAAGATACTTTGATCACAATGAATCAGAATAGTCATGTATCATTAAATCTACACTCGTGGAAGCTTTTAGTAAATTTATAGCTGTTCCATTTCCAGAACACATGGTTACACCTGTTTAATAATTTGAAAGCCTTGCCGCTCTCTATCAATGTTGACTGGAATGCATTCATCGTATTGACCGTGCTTTTATGGCGAACGATGTTCATTCAAATCATTTCATTGTTTTTCCAACGAACTCATTTGAAAATTTGAGTATATATTTTGGGCAGTTTTCAATTGTTTCTATCAATATTAGATTTCTAGCTATCAAATTTACTGTGCTGTATTTATGACTAAACTGGATTAAGACTTTTAAGCTGTTCCATGCTGCAGGCCAGGGTAGCCAAAATATAATTTTATAATATTAATAATGGGTCTGGGTTCTGAGGCGAAAAAATCTGGTTTTTCTGAGGCGAAAAAATCTGGTCACGTCTTCCTTCGCAAGGGAAGCAAAGCCGTTAATCCCGGCTCATGTGTTGATGAGTGCGATATGTAGGGTCCAGGTGGTAGAGTCGTCTTCCTGGCGTCGGTTGTTGTCACCACGTTGTAAAGAACTAGGCCGACAGAAAATAAACGAATAACAAAAAATTACTTGCAAGAGATAATTAAGTTTTGATCCCATAAGGAACTGCTGTTTATATTTTTTTTTTTAGCCTAGGAATTAATTCTTTCTTTTCTATAGAGGCGCAGTTCTAAAATATCTGAAATTGACCACGTTACGCCCGAGTGGAGATTTTGAACAATAATATCTCGTTTCTGGCCCACATAAATTTTAGGATAAGTATTTCTTTCGTAAGATAGAACATCTACCCTGAATCCCTGTTGCTAACTTAATTAATTACAATTTGTTCAAACTAATTAAAAAGTACCTAAAAGCAAAAAATTTTAAACCTACAAAGCTAAAAAAGCTTGTAAATGATATCATATTTGCGCCCTATTCTGATTGGTTCACACTGCCACTGTTAAGTAAGGAAGGTCTCCTATGCAGCAGTGAACGACGGGTACACCGTCTATAGACTGTTCCCATGATTATAAATACACTAATGATTAACAGTCAATTCAAAATGAGTGTAATATTCAAACAACTTTTGGCTGGGTCCTGTTGATTACATCCAAATTAAACTGATGTTGTCATTTTTTCCAATTTTTCTTACGGACGTTTTAAAAATGCGTGGTCTTTCTCCCAAGCTAAGAAAACGGATTGTGCACAAACGGTGCACCGTCAGTGGTCTTTCGATCAGAAAACTGGCTAAGGGAGAAGGTGTGAGCGTCGGAGCAGTTCAAATCGCATTACGGAAGTATCAACAACAGTGCTCTTTCGCAGATTCCCCGGGCAGAAAACCCGGTCCCGCTGAACCGACAGAAAGGTAAGGGACTATTTAAGCGTCCTCCTTCAGCATCAGTCCGAGATGTGGCGAAAAAGCTAAGTACTTTCGTTCAAAGCGACAAATGTTATGCGCGCCATCGAGAGAATGGGCCTGCAGACTCTTCGGAAGCAGAAGCAGCTAAAACGAAGCAGCGAACAGGCTGAATCTGTGAAACCCAGAGCTCAAAAACTGTACGACAAACTGCTGACCAACAAATCGAGCTGTGTTATCATGGACGATGAAACTTACATAAAACTCGATTATAAAACTCTGCCGGGACCACAGTTTTACACCTCGCTGAAGGGAGAGGATGTTCCTGAATCATTTACACCAAACAATTTGGCAAGAAGGTTATTTTTTTTTTTTTAAATAATCGTTTATTTGTACAGACTCAATCGAATCAACTTTACAGAGCCAAATTTTCATATTTATATACATCATTTATCTTAAAACTAAAGTTAGGAGGATAGAGCCGATTACTCGCGGCAGTCTCGAGGTTAATAGGAATTACAAATTACGGATGGGAAGGAGGGTGAGAATTTAAAATATGGATTACATAACACATTAAATTTAAATTCTAAATTATCTAAAAACTTATAACTATACAATTTATGGTTTTCTTTTGACTTGAACATTTTTTGAAAAAGAAAAAAAACACACATACACACATACACCGATAAAAAAAAACTTATAGTAAACATACAGGTTAAACTAACTACAATCTAAGGCTAATGTTAGTCAAAAACACATAAATGAGTTTCATGTACTCCAAATCAAGAACAGCCAAAATATCTCGAATTGGCACATTGGGTTGTCTACCTCGAGCCCGAAGGGAATCATAAAGCTCCGATCTGACTCCACGATGTTCAGCACAAGACCAAATAACGTGATCTGCGTCCTGATAGCCTTGTCCACACTCACAGAGATTGCTGTCGCTCAGCCCAACCCGGTATAAATGAGCGTTCAAAGAATAATGATTGGACATGAGGCGAGACATGACACGAATGAAGTCTCGACCCACATCCATCCCCCTAAACCAGGATTTCTTCGACACCTTTGGGATGATAGAATGTTGCCATCGCCCCAAATCTCCTTTACTCCATTTATACTGTCAGCTGACGAGTGACTGTTGACGAAAAATAGTAAAAAATTCATTGAAGGCGATTTGTCGATCATAAATATCGCCTTCCATAGCGCCCACCTTTGCAAGCGAGTCCGCTTTCTCATTGCCCGGAATTGAACAATGAGATGGGACCCATACAAAGGTGATGATAAAATAACGCGAAGATAAAGCACTTAGAAGCTCCTGTATTTTCATGAGAAAATACGAGGAGTGCTTTACCGGCCTCAATGAGCGAATGGCCTCTATAGAACTGAGACTATCCGTGAAAATGAAGTACTGATCCGGTTTTAATGAGGCAACAATTTCTAGCGTAAAGTGTATTGCCGCTAATTCAGCGACAATACGGAACAAGGAGCTTGAAGTTTACGATTGGCGCTATAAATTTCATTAAATATACCAAAGCCTGCTGACTCCTCTATCAAAGATCCGTCAGTGAAGAACGATTTAGTGGAATTAACTTGGCCAAACTTTGCAGCAAATATTACCGGAGCAATCATAGGACGATGATGCTCTGGGATTCCATGAAGCTCTTGCTTCATGGATAAATCAAAATGAACCGAATTGTCGAAATCGGAGAAGCAAACACGATTGGGAAAGTTCGGCGAAGGGCTGACATCCTGTGTTATGTACAAATGGTACAAGGTCATGAAGCGGGTTTGAGTATTCAACTCAAGGAGCTTCTCAAAATTTTCGATCACCTGGGGGTTCATAACTTCACACCTGGTGAGGAGCCAGAGAGATAATTCTGAAAACCGATCCGAGAGTGGCAACATGCCAGCCAGCACTTCAAGACTCATGGTGTGAGTCGAGTGCATGCAACCTAACGCGATACGAAGACACCGATACTGAATACGTTCCAGTTTAATGAAATGCGACCGAGCCGCTGACTGAAAACAAAAACTACCGTATTCCATAACCGACAAAATCGTTGTCCGGTACAACGTTAGAAGATCTTGTGGATGAGCTCCCCACCAGGTCCCGGTAATTGTGCAGAGAAAATTGACCCTCTGCTGGCAGTTTCGCTTCAGATACTCAATATAGGATCTCCAGGTGCACTTAGAATCGAACCAGACCCCAAGATATTTAAATGACATAGAGTGAGTTATTGGCTTACCCCAAATTTGAAGCTTCGGTTGTGCAGGGTTATGCTTCTTAGAAAAAACTACCAACTCAGTTTTCTCCGTAGAGAATTCGATACCTAGCTCTAAAGCCCAAGTGGACAAATTGTCCAAGGTATCCTGTAAGGGTCCTTGCAGATCGACCCCATTGGGTCCCGTGACAGACACTACACCGTCATCTGCAAGTTGTCTCAACGTACAGTTGTCACTTAGACAACCATCAATGTCTTTGACATAAAAATTATACAAAAGGGGGCTTAAACATGATCCCTGGGGGAGACCCATGTAGCTAAATCGTGAAGCTGTAGAGGTTCCATGAGAGAAGCTCATATGTTTCTCTGACAGCAAATTGTACAAAAAATTATTCATTAATGGTGAAAAGCCACAAGCGTGGAGTTTATCTGAAAGAACTTCAACAGATACTGAATCAAAAGCCCCCTTGATATCCAAGAATACAGAAGCCATTTGCTCTTTTTTAGCAAAAGCTAGCTGAATATCTGTGGAAAGCAACGCGAGACAGTCGTTCGTTCCCTTACCCCTACGGAAACCATATTGCGTATCTGAAAGCAGGTTGTTCGTCTCAACCCATTTGTCCAGACGCAAGAGGATCATTTTCTCCAACAACTTTCGAATGCAGGATAACATCGCGATGGGTCGATAGGAGTTGTGGTCGGACGCGGGTTTGTCAGGTTTTTGAATGGCGATAACTCTCACCCGCCTCCAATCATCCGGTACAATGTTGAGCTCCAAAAACTGATTAAACAAGTTCAACATGCGCCTCTTCGCGACGTCTGGAAGGTTCTTAAGCAAGTTGAACTTGATTCTATCAGCTCCTGGAGCCGTATTGCCACACGAAAGGAGCGCGAGAGAGAGTTCTACCATTGAAAAAGGTTGGCTGATCTCATCTATCGAATTCTTGGTTTCGCGAGGAATGATCCGTGCCGGCACAGAATCTGGACAAACTTTTCGCGCGAACTTGAGGATCCATTGGTCCGAGTACTCCTCGCTCTCGTTTTTCGTAGTTCGGTTACGCAATCTTCGCGCCGTGTTCCAAAGAGTACTCATCGACGTCTCGCGCGATAGCCCGTCCACGAATCTTCGCCAGTATCCGCGTTTCTTGGCCTTGATGAGGCTCTTAAGTTCGCGTTCGAGAGCCGTGTATACTTCGAAGTGCTCAGGTGTTCCACGTCTACGGAAAACTTTAAACGCGTCGGACTTTTTACGGTAAACCTCGGTGCATTGCTGATCCCACCATGGAGAAGGAGGTTTCCTGCGAAATGACGTCCCTGGAACTGGCCGAGTTTGAGCTTGAAGCGCGCTGTCTAAGATCAGGTTGGAGAGGAAGTTATATTCTTCCAGCGGTGAAAGCCTTTCTACCGTCGTTACGGCTTCATCTACTGCTGTCCTGACCTTTGTCCAATCGATGTGACGGGTAAGATCATACGTGACGTTGACAGATTTCGACGGATTGAACCCGGTGGCAATCGAAATTTTTATGGGCAAGTGATCACTACCGTGGGGATCTTGAATCACATTCCATGTGCAATCCAACGATAATGAATTCGAACAAAGTGTGAGGTCTAATCTACTGCCAACTGAGGATGTTCCAGCCAAACGTGTTACTTCTCCATTGTTAAGAAATGTCATATTGAAGTTGTCACAGAGGTCATATATCAGGGAAGACCGGTTGTCATCGTACAGTTCTCCCCAGCCTGTGAGAGTTAAAATCTCCCATGATCAACCGTGGAGAAGGAAGGACCGAACAAATATCTGAAAGTTGTTTTCGGTTAATTGAGGCTCTAGGAGGAATATACACAGAAGCAATGCCAACGCTTTTATTTTTAATAACAGCCTGACATGCGACAACTTCAATACCTGGAATTGGAGGAAAATTCACTCTATAGAAGGAGTAGCACTTTTTGATCCCCAAAAGTACTCCTCCTCCACGTGAATCCTCACGATCAAGACGAATAATATTGAAATCATGAAAAGAAAGATCGATTCCGGAAGAGAGCCATGTTTCACAAAGAGCGAATGCATCACAACCGGTATTGTGAGCTAAATATTTAAAAGATTCCAATTTAGGAACAAGACTTCGATTATTCCGCTGTAGAACAGTGATCAAATCCCCGACCTCATTTGGAAAATTATCCATCGAAGGAAATGATTGCTGCAAGGAGGGGCCACTTGATTGTCAATTGCTTCAAAAAAGTTTTCACCGTGGGAAGCATTGCCAAAACAATGCTTTTAAGAGGGTCAGTAATTTCGAGGTACTTGAAGATACCTTCGGCAATGTCATCAAATGAGAACAGCCCACTTAAGGAGGGAGCTTCTGTTCTTAAAATAGGGGCTTCAGGGGTTTTTGATGTCCCCGGGAGAGATGGAAAGTCCTGGGTGTAGTTAGTACTACGGAAACCAGGAGGAATTGTTTTTTCCTTTTTTTCCACCTTTTTTTGAAATGGGCAAGCTGGTCTCGGGCTTCTTTTCAGCAATTTTCCGTGGGCGGACGCGTCTTCGCTTCCTTGAGGCACCTTCCGGAAAAGTGAACGATGTTCCCTCTTCAGCCGAATCAAAGTCAGACTCGTCATCTGACAGAGGAGCAAAGGGATTTGTATTGGCATCGGGTGATGGTGAGGCTTTTTTCACCATTTCGGCGAAAGATTGCCTGGAACGCTGTTTTAGTGAGCGTTCTAATTGTTTCCCGCGTTGTTTGTACGCCGGGCACGATAAGAGAGCATGAGGAGGAGTACCCTTACAGAAAGCGCATTTTGGTGTGCTGTCTGCGCAGGCGCCGTCCTCGTGCTTCTCCCCACAATTAGAGCAGCGTGCCTTATTGCTGCAATGGGAGGTCGTATGTCCCATCTGCTTGCACTTTTCGCAGATCATGACCCGAGGTACAAACAACCGCACAGGTAGTCGAAGTTTTCCCAACTCGACGTATTGAGGGAGGGCTGAGCCAGAGAAGGTTACGCGAAACGAGTCTGAGTTGGTAAATTTCTTTTTACCCTCACTGATCGATACTGTGCCTAGTTTTTGCACATCCAGTATCTTGACTGAAGAAAGCAGAGGGTTCTTAAAGCGACCAACCCCCTGCTTCAACAGGATCTCAGGGGTCAAGCTCGCTTCGGTGACCACCCCTTCAATCTCAATACCTCGAGCTGGGATGTACACTAAATATTCCAGTGTAAAAAACTGAGAGACAGCAATTTCGTTAGCTTGTTTAAGGTTGGACACAACAACTTTTAATTTATTGGGTCTCACCTTAATTATCTCGGTAACGGCCGAGAATCGTTTCGTCAAATCGTTTGAAATCTGATAAATGTTGAGAGGTTTCGTTTTGGGCCGAAAATAGACAACCCAAGGACCAGCTGAACTATCTGGATAAGCACGCGATCGGGTAACTTTAAGAGCTACCCCATCATTTGGCGGCATGGATGAATCATCTTCCGACAAATCATCCATGTCGCACCCGTGGGAGCTTATGATGCTCAACCACTAACGCAATTATCTACAATCAATCACAGATAAACAAACTAAACCTAAGCACACAACAAACTAAACCTAAGCACACTCTCTCACACGCTCTCACACACTCTCACTCACTCTCCACACAATACAAAACAATATATTCAGAAGAAAGAGAACAAAAGCTTATCTTATACGACACCGCGAAAATCAAAGAAAACGGTCAGTAAAACTTTAATTTTGGAGCGACTTTGTCGTGATTTTTTTGGTTTCGGCTCATCTTCGGCGCGCCATTCGGACGATTGTTGACTTGTGAGCATATCAAATTCATATACCCACGTTTCATCACCAGTTATGATGCGTTCCATGAATGTGGGATCGCTATCTGCGTTCGCAATCATCTGTTTAGCGACCTCAACTCGATGCTGTTTTTGCAAAAAATTCAGCTCTTTTGGAACAAGTCGTGCTTCAATGCGTTTCATGCCCAGAATTTCCGTCAAAATGTGTTCGGTCGATCCAAATGAGATATCAAGGAGTGCAGCTATCTCCCGAATGCTAATTGAGCGGTTTTCTATAACTAAATTCTTCACGGAAGCGATGTTTTCATCGGTAGTTGAGGTCGATGGTCGTCCAGAACGCGGCATGTCACTCACGCTTTCACGGCCTTCTTTAAAGTCTTTGTGCCAAACAAATGTACGATTTTGTGACATAGAGTCCTCACCAAAGGCTTTTTGCAACATTCTGAGCGTTTCCGCTGCAGAAAATCCGTTTGCAACACAAAATTTCACACAAACGCGTTGTTCCAATTTTTTATCCATGGTAAAAATCGCCGAGCGTCTATTTTTCGACTAACAAAAGCAGTTGTCAAAACAAAACTAATGGATAATTTGCTCTCACACTTTGACAGAATATCAGAACTAGTGTTGCCATCTTACACTAAAAAGATTTTACCGAAAAAATAAAGGCGGCCTTTTTAAATTGAAAATTACCGGAACTTTTTTGATCACAAGGTATATATATAGGGGAGTGGCGGGGGCGGGGGGGGAGGGGGGTGGAGGGGGGGGGCGGGGGGGGTGCGGTGGGGGGTTTTGTGGATGTTGTAGGTGGGGTTTTTTGGGGGTAAAAAGAAGGGGGGGGTGGGTGGGGGGGGGGGGGGGGGGGGGGGGAATGGGTGTAAATGGTCAAATATACATGAAGAAGTATCTACAAAATAGGTTGCTATCCTTGATCAAACAGCATAACAACCCTACAATCTTTTGGCCTGATCTTGCTCCCTGCCATTACTCTAAATATGCACCAGAGTGGTACAAAAGGAACAATGTCGTATTTGTACCAAAGCAGGTGAATCCACTAAACTGCTCAGAGATTCATCCTATCAAAACTTTCTGGGCTTTTTCGAAGGCGAAGCTGAGAAAACACATGAAACCAGCGGATAGTACAAAAAATAAAAAAGATTGGCCAAAAATGGTGAAAATGGTAGGAGAAAGCACTGTGCAGAAGCTTATGAGTAATGCTAAGGGAAATCTTTGAGAACTCGCTTACCCTATGAAAAATTAAATAAATTGAAATGAAGATGGAAATAAAACATTGTTGTTTCTATGTTTGAGAATAAAATAATCAAAAATCACAGTATGGTCTTTTTTATTTGAGAAAGAAAGTGTATTCATATTTTTCGGAACAGTCTATAGTACCGCTTCAGTCGTTTGATGGTCTTGAAGTGTCCGGATTAGCCCGCTTTGGATTGATAGCTGGCGGTAGCAAGCACTCTGCAGATTGCACTGGCGAGCAGCCGTTGGCCAGACAGGTGTTGGTGAAGTTGGCTATTGTTAGCAAGTGGCTAGCTAGGCAGCCATTGGTTATGTTGGCAAGCTGGCCCCGTTCCTGAAAAAGGCATTGAGAAGTGCAAGTTTGTTCAAACCAATGGATTCGATGCATCGGTTTGAAGACAGCGGCTAAGCAAAGACCTCGAAGCCGAAAAAGACCCCCCAGTGAAAAACGCTGCCCCGAAGAAGGATCCTGCCAAGAAGTAAACTTGGAATGTTATGTATCACATAACCACATACCCAAAAGAAGTCCTTTTTAGGACTACCAATACATATTTCTATCGAGAGTAACTTTTCAAGTATTTTCGAAATCATCTAAACGATCAAAATTAGTGTTGTACTATGACACTTCCACAGTCGTTAATTGAGAGCTTTTGATGATTATGATGATTATTTAATACTGCCATCTATTATAGCAAGGTAACTTTCCATAGCAAGGGAATAATCTGAAAAACGATTTGATCAGGATTCTTTTGTTGTTTGTGATCATCAAGCTCCTGTATGAAGGTCCAAAAACGTTTGGGCGGGCCCGTAACCAGAGACACTTAAACGAAACCGGTGAATATAGGGATCAGAATCCCCTTCCAAAAACAAAGTCACACCACCAGCACCTAGATCGAGCCCTCGAATGAAAAAATTAAACCCATAGATGGGGTCCACGGTCCCCCACCCCTTAACCGTAAAAATGTCAAAATGGGAAAGGCGCTCCCCCCACTCACTATTATGGTGACCTGGGCGTCATGGTTGTTCCTCTCTTTTTTTTATTTTATTTTATATAAAAAATAAAAATAATAAAATAAAAAAAAAAATAAAAAAAAAAAACATAAACGAATCAAATTTGAATTATGTATGTATATGTATGTATGTATGTATGTAGGAAGCCACCATCCTAGCGTGGGCCTTGCCCTGCATGCGGTTCCACTTAACAGAAAGATCATGCTTTGTTACCGTTCTAAATTCAACATACTGCTGTACGAAGAGCCAAAAAGGGTTGGACAGGCCCGTAAGCAGAGACACTTATCCGAAACCTGCGGGAATAAGAGAATCTCCTTCCAGCAGTATGATCCAATAAAACGGATAACAAAATACGCAATTCAGTTAAGCTTTCCACTAGATGGTTTGTTTGTGAAAGGCGCGTCAAATTCATTACAACTGTTGGAGTGGAATGTACCAATCATAAATGAAAGACACATCCCCTCCTAGACTCCGGTTGGCTGTCCACTCCATTGTCCAATTGCAACTTCAATGATGCCCTGATGCACCCTCCCACCCCAGTATTGAAATGTTTTAAGTCAATGAATTATATTTAGGTTCATGTAATATATGTCACATATGGAATATAATAAGGAAATATCTTTAAATAGAGTTTATGTTATTTGATACTGTAAAATGGGTAGCCTGGATTGGATAATGTATTCGAATTGTACACATCGCATGTCGAATTTTCCAACATTGTGATTTCCTTCTGCTGGTTTTATGGAGCAATAACATGTGCCAGGACCTTTCCACAAAATAATATCAGACGTACTCTGTGTTAACAGTTAATGTCAAAATGCTGGTCAATAGTTGTTAAAATTGTTAAAATTAATAACTTCAACTGTCGAGCCTGTGCAGATTGTTGTCCTGCTTCAATTGTAGAAAAATTTGCGTATCTAAAATTAATTTGAAAATTTACACAATGTGTAAATGGCCATGGGAAAAAATTTGCATTTAAAATTGTTTTTCAGAATTTGGTAATTGACCTGAAACAATATATCATATAAAGAATAGTATATCTTAAATTTTCCTGCTCCGATTCCTTGCATCGCAATTATCATTTGTAATGGATCTAGTAGGTACTACAGTGATATAAAGAATAAAATTAATTTAAAGGTAATAATATACTTTTATCCCATAACATAAAATAATAGAATGACGTAACAAAATAATATTATGAGAACGACAGTTAGCGTTAATAGAATGTATATCTGTAACACTGCTGGTCATCCTCTTGTCCTCTTCACCTTTTTCTTCTACTGTAATATTAACCATTAATATCTAGAAAGATAAATATTTGTACTCACAATAATAATAATAATAAGGGAATAATATTAATTAATGTTTCGAACATATCTGACATCCATTGGTCCAAAGGCATCAAATGTAAACGTTATGCTGGAATAATGAAAAACAAATTGAGCCATTAATGCTTGTAATGCTGCCCCATGCTCATAAGAGTAATGGTTTTTGAATGCAAAGATGATCCCAAAGTGTGCTGAAATTATAAATTGAATGTAGATGTTCGCACCCCCTCACTTCGCTATTGTCAAATTGACAACATTGCCCAGGCTACGCCAGCCAGCGTCGCCATGTTTCAGCTGGCAGTCTTTTGTGATCATATGACTCGTGGAGGCGTGAGGTAGGAACTTGTGAGGACGAGAGGTCGGTCGCACCCCCCTTCGGAGTTGTCAACCCCCCATTTGAAGCCCAAAAGAAACTTTGATTGATGTACAAAAAAAAAAAAAATAAATATATTACATAAATTTTCACGAGCGAACAAAAAAAAACACACTAAAGAGAGAAAATAAGAAAAAATTTTTTTTTTAAAAAAAAAATTTATTAATTATTGGGTTTTTTTTTAGTAAAAAAAAATAGTCTTGTTTTTATTAACTTCTTATTCTGGAAAAAATAAAAAAAAAAATAAATAATTCCAATTATAAAAATATAAATATTTAATAAAAAAATTTTTTTTTTATAATTTTTTTTTTTCATTTTTTTTTTTTTATTTTTTTATTTATTTTTTTGAGAAAAAATTGGTGTAGTTAGAGAACAGTCTGGTGTTTTTTATAATAAAAGTATTTTTTCAGAGAACAGACGTTCATCTTCGGTCTGCTACTTGTGTACAACTTTAAACGACATTTCAAATGTATGTCGTCATGCTTCTGGTAGGCGCCGCTGCAGTTGTGCGATAACTGTCATGTAAATGCCATATCATGTAAATCAATAAAAAGCCTAGCACATAACCTGAAAAGTTTTGTTTGTTTTTCTCTGCACTTGCTTTTTATACCGGCTGACCATATTAACTTTTGCAAACGTTTTTCAAAGAAAGGTATATGGACATCAATGTCTGTTCCCTGTGATAAATTGCTCTCTGGACTCCCTAGAAATGGGTGGCATGGTTCTTTTCGCTCGAGTGCTATCAGTTCAATCGAAGATGGCGCCGAAACAGCAGGCACTCCGTGAGCGTGTTGTACGGTTTTACGAAACGCATGGTCATCGTGGAAAAAAGTTTACGGTAGAAGATAATGAAGAAGAAGAAGAAGAAGAAGAAGAAGGAAACGTTGAAAAAGCTGTTCGACAATAAGGACGGAACGAGTTTGCGTTACGCCGGCCGAAAATATCACTGCTCCCATACCATGATTCACCGAACCCTCACGATGGAGGACATCATTTGTCGGAAGAAGACTCGGTCCCCCGAGTACACGGACGAGCAGATAGCCACCGTGAAATCGCAGTGCCGGCGTATGACCAAGAACTACCGCAGGACGTCATTCGTGCTGGACGACGAAAGTTACTTTCCGCTCTCGAAGACCCACATTTCAGGAAATGACAGCTACTATTCCAGCGACAAGTCGGCCACACCCCCCGAAGTAAAATTTAAGTTTAAGCATAAATTTGAGAAAAAAAAAAGTTGTGCTGTACATCGCGATATCGAACGAAGGGATTTCAAAGCAGTGATTCAAGCCGAGCGGTCTAGCCATCAATCAACAAGTGTACCAGGAGGAGTGTCTTGAGAAAATTCTTCTGCCGTTCTTAAAGGAGCATCATGCGGATGGGAAGTACGTCTTCTGGCCGGACAAGGCGTCTTCCTATTACGCCAAGAAGACGCTGGAGTATCTTGAGCAGAAAAAGGTGCCGAAAGAAAGAAACCCGACCAACTTGCCCCAGTTCCGTCCCATTGAGGATTTTTTCGGCTCTCTCAGTGCCCTAGTGTACAAAAATAATTAGCGGGCCGCCACCACCAACGTGGAAGTTCAGATTATTATTGTCTTATGATCTGAAAACAAAATCCAAGGCATTTCCGGACTAACTGCAACGGTTCTGACTGTAGCTACAAGTTAGTAATATACTATCTTCTTCTTAAATCCTACCTTATTTTCGTTTAACTTAACAATCACGGTTGCTC
This sequence comes from Aedes koreicus, assembly GCA_024533555.2. Classification (NCBI taxonomy): domain Eukaryota; kingdom Metazoa; phylum Arthropoda; class Insecta; order Diptera; family Culicidae; genus Aedes; species Aedes koreicus. The sequence goes on from JAHHFK020002098.1 coordinate 114,333, forward strand.
GTTCATTTTCGTGGATTCGCTTCATTGTCTTTCGGCATAATTTCGTGGTTTAATTTTAAATGTTGAATGCCTTGCATTGTTGGTAAGTTTTCGAGCCCTAAACTAACTACTACTACTTCTTAACCTAACCGTATTGGTTTCACATTTGAGATTTTTCTTTTATTTATTTTTTTGTCTGCTCTCAATGTTTTTCACTAGTTCAAATTAGACCTATTTCTGGAACAATAGTGATTTAAGTGAATGAGTTCCCTATGGAATGTGAGGTCTAATTTTTCTGACCAATATTAACGAATTGTGATTGTTTTGCAGTTACTAAATGCAACGTTCAGAAGTGCGTGTGTCCATATCTCAACTATCTTTGGGTGTTATTCTGTGGCCTTGATAAAGGCCGTTTTTCTGTTGACTGCGTTGAGAAGATGTCAATTCAACCTCCGAAACCATACAGCGTGCGTCCCTGTCGCACTAATGGAAACTAATTATTCCATTTCTACGCTGGTGTCTGGCGCAACAACTGAGGCCCGCCCCCTTTTGTGAAATATGTTTCGCATTGCAGTGTGGCATAGTAGTCAATATTTGTATGTATTTTTATTTACAAGACACCAGTGACCGGATTGAGGTTATCCTTAAGCTCAGTGGGTAAAGGCTCGAGGCGCTTAGTGGCACAAGACAACGCCATGCTGGATGGTCAATTTTAAAAATGCTGTGCATGATTTTCAAAAGCTTGAATATAATCTACTGGCCTAGGATTTTTTTGGTAATAAAAGGTATTATATTGTAATAGCAAACACATGATCGATAGCGGGTAGGAGTACAAAATGAAAGTGATAAAACTACGTATTGAACTGATGCAAATTTATAAATTTCAGCGCTATCCACCAACGCCTTGTCAATCAACGATTCCAAATCACGTTCTGAACAGCCTCTTAAAATTTGAGCTTATTTGATAAGATACTGACACTGCACACCTCATTTGCAGTGTTTTTGGAAATTACGTTGGAGAAAGTAAACTTTTCGTTCACTGTCCACTAGTCTCTTCCTTAATCGTCCTGACAATATATTCTATGGACTGGACTCGGAAAAAATAAGACACACAAAAATGATCACCAAAAATTCATTTTAAATTGGATACTTCTCAAATTTTCAGGGATTAAATAACTATATATAAGCTATGTTTTGGCTCAATTTATTTATTGAATTTCCTCCCCCAAGCTGAATGCTCGTACATTTCTCTTAACACTGCTCATGAGATCTTGGGCGAGGCTTTGTCCATTTTCCTTACACAATTTCTCCCAGTTTTTCTTCAAAGCTTCATCGGTTTTTCCTTTCTTATTTTCTTCATTATCGCCCAAAACTTTGCGATCGGACGAAGTTCTGATGTATTTGGCGGGTTCGCTTCCTTCGGGAGCACATTAACGCCCTTCGCTTCGTACCAATCCATTACAGGCTTGGCGTAATGGCACGAAGCGAGATCCGACCAGAACAGCGTGGGACCACGGTGCGAGCGGAGGAAGGGCAGCAAGCGCTTTTGCAAGTATTCCTCTCGATAAATCTGCCCGTTTATGGTGCCGGTTGTAACGAACGGCTAGCTGTACCGTCCGCACTTGCAGATCGCCTGCCACAACAGGTACTTCTTCGCGAATTTATCCATCTTTCTCTTCCGGAACTTTTCCGGAGCCTCCATGCGGGACGTACTGACAAAAAACTCGAGGCCGGGGATTTGTTTGGTGTCCGCCTTGATATATGTCTCGTCGTCCACGACGAGACAGCCTGGCTTGACCAACCACTCACGGTACAGCTTCCGCGCACGCAATTTGGCCTGACCTTAAAAACACGTAGCCCAGCCCGCTTCATGATCTGCTGGACGAACCACTTCGACGAATTGACCTTTTTGGCCACGTCTCGGGTGGAAAGGTTCGGGTTATTCTTAAAGTACTGCCTTATCTTCCGCGCCTTCTCTGGGTATTCCGTTTTCGGTGTTCGGCCGCTTCCAGCGCGCTGCTGGATGGTCTTCATCTCCTGGAACATCTTCACAACGCGGGACACGGTGGAATGGTGGATTCCAAGCCTTTTGCCGATCCATCTGTGTGACTGACCAGGATTATCGATCACCGCGCCCAAGATTTGCTGGCGTAGCTCTTCTTGTTTCGAATGCATCTTGAAAACTACTTGAAATTTTGCACACATAAACATAACATTCATTAATTTTTACCCACGCGATAAAAAGTTACACCCAAAACAAAGTGTCGCATTTTTTCCGAGTCCAATCTTTATAATTATTCTCATAGCCAATTTTCCAATGTTTTTCCAAGGTTATCGTTTTTATAAAAGATTCATAATCTTTTGGTATGATCAAACAGCTGCTCAGCCAGTACCACTATTTTAGTAATGTTAAAACATTTGATTTAACTTAATTATAAAACACAAGCTTGTTCTAGGATCAACAACTTTGGTTCCTTACACCTATTCCTAAAGTAATGTTCAGCAAAGTTGCTGCTTAGAAAGTTATCTTTGTGTTCAGCTGAATATAATGCCAGCTTATTGATTAAGCAAGTTTTTAGAGTAATTGACTGCGTTGAGAAGATGTCAATTCAACCTCCGAAACCATACAGCGTGCGTCCCTGTCGCACTAATGGAAACTAATTATTCCATTTCTACGCTGGTGTCTGGCGCAACAACTGAGGCCCGCCCCCTTTTGTGAAATATGTTTCGCATTGCAGTGTGGCATAGTAGTCAATATTTGTATGTATTTTTATTTACAAGACACCAGTGACCGGATTGAGGTTATCCTTAAGCTCAGTGGGTAAAGGCTCGAGGCGCTTAGAGGCACAAGACAACGCCATGCTGGATGGTCAATTTTAAAAATGCTGTGCATGATTTTCAAAAGCTTGAATATAATCTACTGGCCTAGGATTTTTTTGGTAATAAAAGGTATTATATTGTAATAGTAAACACATGATCGATAGCGGGTAGGAGTACAAAATGAAAGTGATAAAACTACGTATTGAACTGATGCAAATTTATAAATTTCAGCGCTATCCACCAACGCCTTGTCAATCAACGATTCCAAATCACGTTCTGAACAGCCTCTTAAAATTTGAGCTTATTTGATAAGATACTGACACTGCACACCTCATTTGCAGTGTTTTTGGAAATTACGTAAACTTTTCGGTCACTGTCCACTAGTCTCTTCCTTAATCGTCCTGACAATATATTCTATGGACTGGACTCGGAAAAAATAAGACACACAAAAATGATCACCAAAAATTCATTTTAAATTGGATACTTCTCAAATTTTCAGGGATTAAATAACTATATATAAGCTATGTTTTGGCTCAATTTATTTATTGAATTTCCTCCCCCAAGCTGAATGCTCGTACCTTTCTCTTAACACTGCTCATGAGATCTTGGACGAGGCTTTGTTCATCTTCCTTACACAATTTCTCCCAGTTTTTCTTCAAAGCTTCATCGGTTTTCTTCTTATTCTTCATTATCGCCCAAAACTTTGCGATCGGACGAAGTTCTGATGTATTTGGCGGGTTCGCTTCCTTCGGGAGCACATTAACGCCCTTCGCTTCGTACCAATCCATTACAGGCTTGGCGTAATGGCACGAAGCGAGATCCGACCAGAACAGCGTGGGACCACGGTGCGAGCGGAGGAAGGGCAGCAAGCGCTTTTGCAAGTATTCCTCTCGATAAATCTGCCCGTTTATGGTGCCGGTTGTAACGAACGGCTAGCTATACCGTCCGCACTTGCAGATCGCCTGCCACAACAGGTACTTCTTCGCGAATTTATCCATCTTTCTCTTCCGGAACTTTTCCGGAGCCTCCATGCGGGACGTACTGACAAAAAACTCGAGGCCGGGGATTTGTTTGGTGTCCGCCTTGATATATGTCTCGTCGTCCACGACGAGACAGCCTGGCTTGACCAACCACTCACGGTACAGCTTCCGCGCACGCAATTTGGCCTGACCTTAAAAACACGTAGCCCAGCCCGCTTCATGATCTGCTGGACGAACCACTTCGACGAATTGACCTTTTTGGCCACGTCTCGGGTGGAAAGGTTCGGGTTATTCTTAAAGTACTGCCTTATCTTCCGCGCCTTCTCTGGGTATTCCGTTTTCGGTGTTCGGCCGCTTCCAGCGCGCTGCTGGATGGTCTTCATCTCCTGGAACATCTTCACAACGCGGGACACGGTGGAATGGTGGATTCCAAGCCTTTTGCCGATCCATCTGTGTGACTGACCAGGATTATCGATCACCGCGCCCAAGATTTGCTGGCGTAGCTCTTCTTGTTTCGAATGCATCTTGAAAACTACTTGAAATTTTGCACACATAAACATAACATTCATTAATTTTTACCCACGCGATAAAAAGTTACACCCAAAACAAAGTGTCGCATTTTTTCCGAGTCCAATCTTTATAATTATTCTCATAGCCAATTTTCCAATGTTTTTCCAAGGTTATCGTTTTTATAAAAGATTCATAATCTTTTGGTATGATCAAACAGCTGCTCAGCCAGTACCACTATTTTAGTAATGTTAAAACATTTGATTTAACTTAATTATAAAACACAAGCTTGTTCTAGGATCAACAACTTTGGTTCCTTACACCTATTCCTAAAGTAATGTTCAGCAAAGTTGCTGCTTAGAAAGTTATCTTTGTGTTCAGCTGAATATAATGCCAGCTTATTGATTAAGCAAGTTTTTAGAGTAATGCAAACACATATGTGAGGTTTCTTATAGTAGCTATCATACAAATTTGAAGCAGGCTGTGCAGTTTCAAACTAAATGAGTTAAATTTTGTGGGGACTGAAAGGACCTAGTTTGGCATCGTTTATTCGGATTCTGCATATTTAGACCTAGACGGCAATTAGATCAAATAAGACTCCTAAATTCCTAAATTCGAAAAATCTTACTATAAACTATTCCAAAAAATATAAACACACTTTCTTTCTCAAATAAAAAAGACCATACTGTGATATTTGATTATTTTATTCTCAAACATAGTGAATAAAAATGTTTACTTTCCATCTTCATAAGGTAAGTGAGTTCTCTAACCTTTCTCTTAACACTACTCATAAGCTTCTACACAGTGCTTTTTTCTACCATTTTCACCACTTTTGGCCAGTCGACGTCGGTGGTTTTTCTGAGGCGAAAAAATCTAGTCACTTCTTCCTTCGGAAGGGAAGTAAAGCCGTTGGTCCCGGTTCATATTCATGAGTCGTTAGGTAGGGTCCAGGTGGTGGAGTCGTCTTCCTGGCGTCGGTGATTGTCACCATGTGAGGAAATAGGCCGACGTAAAATAAAAAAAAAAAAAAAAAAATAAAAAAAAAAAAAACACTTTTGGCCAATCTTTCTTAAATTTTTCAACACTATCCGCTGGTTTTATGTGTTTTCTCAACTTTGCTGAATTTTTCGGTGTAAATGGCTTTCACTGATCCAGAAACATCCTTTCCCTTCGGTGAGGTATAAAACTGTGGTCCCGGCAGAGTTTTATAATCGAGTTTTATGTAGGTTTCATCGTCAGTGATGAAACAGCTCGATTTGTTGGCAGCAGTTAGTCGTACAGCTTTTGAGCCCTCGGTTTCACAGATTCAGCATGTTTGGATCTTTGTTTTGGTTGCTTATGCTTCCGAAGAGTCTGCAGGCCCATTCTCTCGATGGCACGCATAACATTAGTCGCCACACCTCGGACTGATGCTGAAGGATGACGCTTAAAATTATTCGTTATCCTTTCCGTAAGGTTGTAAGGTCAGCGGGACCGGGTTTTCTACCCCGTTCGGGGAATCTACGAAAGAGCACTGTTGTTGATACTTCCGTAATGTGGTTTGAACTGCTCCGACGCTCACACCTTCTTCCTTAGCCAGTTTTCTGATCGAAAGACCACTGACGGTGCACCGTTTGTGCACAATCCGTTTTCTTAGCTCGAGAGAAAGACCACGCATTTTCAAACTTTGAACAAAATGACAACATCAGTTTAATTTGGATGTAAACAAGAAGACGCAGCCAGCAGTTGGTTGAATATTGCACGTATTTTTAATGGACGGTTAATCATTTGTGTATTTATAATTATCGGAACAGTTATTCCGGATTCACTCACGAGCTGCTGGGTCCTTGAAGCATATGTCCGAAATGTTCCTATGGAGATTTCTATAATTAGCTTACCACAGCATAGCATAGCATTTTCCGACCATACACTGTCCTGTATTGGCTGTTGTAGAGACAATCGAAGCGACAGAAGAGCTGCCTTGGGTGTGGCAAGCTCTTCATCCATCGTTCTCTTTACGCAACAGCTGGCCAGGTTCTTATGATCAGCAGGGATGGGAGGGAAGTGTTGATTAGATGTCTACTTAAGGAGATGCCGAGAACTCATGCTACTTTCATAGACATCAGTTGGAAATTGTATGGAATTGTGCGGGAATTGTGTCTTCTTCTGGAATTAACACTGGGTTAATTTTTTTGCTATCGGAAGCCACCAATAAAAACACCATAACGCTTGTCAGATACACGTTTTTATGCTCATCAGACACGTCTTTTACCGCTAGAGAACTAGCATAGGGATCGGTTGTGGAATTTGACACGGGATCGACGGTAAACATGCTTTCGTCGGTAAACAGGATTACCAGATTTTTTCGCTTGAGGAAGTTCAAGATTTTCTTACATCGCTCGACTCGTAGCTCCGATGCGGTTGGTAATCAAGAAAGTTTATTTCCGTGCACTCGCCTACGCCCCGCAATCTTTCTTTACGATCTTCCGTGCCGTAATGTCGCTGATCCCGCATTCCTTCACCATTTTCCTCATTGAACGCACTAGATTCGCCCGAACCTTCCTTTTGATGGCAGCGATAACCCTCGGAATCCGAGCTGACCTCGGACGACCTGTGGCCGCCTTCGCGGATAGTTGTCCTTCCTTTTCTCGGTCTAAGACCTTTTCCGCGGCGATTGAAATGTCTTTTTATGACATAAGTGCGTGGTAAAAATCACAAATACGCTGCCACTTCGTCATGGTGCAACTGTCAAACTAACGAAATATGGTGCAACTGCCAAACTAAGGCAGAGGTGAAACGGGAACCTTATTTGTAAGATGGTGATAATGACGCATACGGCAGGATTCTTGATTTCACAAAACTGAAAAATCAGCTGTTCATAAGCGTCTCCTCATATGTTCTGTTCGTCTTAAAAAGCAGGTTTTACATCACAGTGATTGCTTCATATTATTCGCATTGCAAGTTTTCCATCGCCTCGAACGCTTTGCATCTACTTTTTTCTTTTATCGCATTGTTTCGTAACGGACGATACCGGTGGATCAAGGATGAATGGAGTAGAGCCTGAATAGTATACAAACGACTCGCTCACTATTTGCGGACAGAACTTCGCTTAAGAAAACACTTCGGGAGTGCCTGCTATAATCGCCTTCTGCGAATGCTTTCAAAGTACGTGGAAGAATTCGAGTTGTACGAGGTGAACTTGAGTAACCTTGGTCTAGATCAAAGTTTAACTGGTTTGAAGTTTCCAAAAATAATAATAGATGTTTCAAAACAATGTTAGGCAATTTTTAATAAACTTTCAATTTTAATGGCAAAACACGAGAAAATCTTAGCCTTTGGATTGTACTGACATAAAGTTATGTGTTTTAATTGAGATTCGATTGTAATGATATAGTATTGGATAAAAGCAGTCAAATTCTCAAATAATATATCAAAATTTAAGGGGGCAACTAGCAGTTTAGCAACTGTTTTTGCAGTGGCTATATGCAATTTAAAGAAATTTTACCTGACTGGGAGAAGACGCGTCTTAGGCTGTTCACTTAACAAATGGTGATCAACCTATAAGATGCGAATAGTAAACAGTGGTATACCACAAAAGTTCAACTCAGTGGACGCAGTGTTTCTACGCCTCAACAAAAAAAAAGAAATTTGTAAAATAATAAAATTTTAGAAAATTTAATTTAGAATTTTCTTACTACCTTCTATTGAATTTTATCTTCACAAATTCGATATGTCAATGTTACTCAAAATACCATTTTCTATTGGTAAAATACGTTTTACATAAGTTTTTTTTTTAAATCATTTTAAGAATCCGACGAATAAAAATTTATTATTCTGTTTTAGTTTATGAAAAAAAAACATTGATGGCAAATTTTACAAAAAACATATCTTCTCAAATAACCTAATCGGTACAGGCACGATACCAACAATCCGGAGACGGTGAGATCGATTCCCAGTCCAGTCCAGTCTAGAAGATCTTTCAGCTACCCTGTATATTGAGTGTCATTTTAATTTGTCACAGAATAAACAATTTAATATATTTGTATAATGCCATTTAAACGTATCATTTAATAACTGCATAGTTTGAATAAACCCTTTAATTTTGCAGTTGTTTGGCATAAATCCACTTGAGCACACGGCACTGAAAAAGTCTGTAACTTGCAGACAAATTATGCATATCTATCAAACGATAAGCTTTTTTTAGTGGAATTTAACGGTGTTTACTAGAGATTATGTTTTAGTTTTGTTTTATTTGTTTATTTTTTAATTTACAAGTAAAGTTCGTTTTTAAATTTTCCTAACTTTTCAATTGTAATCGTTTTAGTAAGACGCTTGTAAAAGTATTTTTAAGTAAAATAAATTCACTCGATATTTCATGAAAATTTAAGCGCGATAAATCATCTTAATCATTAGGTCTTAAATCAGGTCTGTTGTATGAAAGATAGTTAAAAATTTCGTAATTTATGATTACTGTAGTTTGGAATTGAACAATGAGATTTGTTTGCGTATGAAAATATTTGTTATTTTTCTTTGTGTATGCTACTACAAGAAGAAGATTTTCCGCTTGGTACTTCCAACAATATTTATAGGTTTGAATAAGCAAAATACATCAAATGCAATTTCAAGAAGAACTGACTTATGTTCTAAGCTTCTGATCAGTGCACGAACGAACGAGCCAAACATGAACGATTATTAAAATGCCTGGATCAATTCCATACATTAAGCTGTCAAAACAGTCACTTGGCAGAAGCAACGATTATGTATAATTGGTATGCCTGGGAAGCCCGTTTCATTCTACGTGGTGCGACAGCTCCAGTTGTGCATTATTAACATAATTTAATGTTGGCTTGAAAAGGACGGAACGGCACAGGTCACACGGAAGAGCACCATCATCATCACCATCATCATCATCATCATCAACAACAACATCATCATCATCATCACCATCATCATCATCGCTGGGCAGCGATAAATAGGCTGCAACGCGAACGTTGCGGTGTTGGAAGGTGGTAAACTTTCATCAAATTACCTCTATATATCTATTCTAAGGGGTGATTCATCTATTACAAAACGAAGGGGTGTCAATAAGGTGGTTGGCAACATCGACTAAGGGAGAGGTGGTGAAACGTGACTGTTTTCATGAACGTGCTACTAACTGCACCTCGTAGCATGAGCATTGACTCTGGATCGCGCGTGGAGTTCGGCTCGTTTATCATCAATTAATTATCTCGAGTTTCCTTCTCACTGAGCAGCGGGGATTACCTCGTTTCATGTCTGCCGTAACAGAGTGAGAGATTTCGGAGAATCCTAGAACATGAAAGCAAGCGGATTGAATATTTTGCTTTAAAGCAGTGTACGATAAACGCTGCCGAGCTCTGAGTGGAAGAGGATATTTCTAGGACTAAAATAAAATAGATTGCTTCCCAATTTTGAGGATGCAAAGCCATGGGCATAAGACCCACCGTCTAGCGAAAGAAGTTAATTACGTTAGACTATTAAAATTAATTCTTGAAATTGATGGAAATTGGGAGATGAAAAATAGATGTTCGTACTGCCTATTAGTTCACACGTACATCACTCCTCAGTTATGACACCGAAATGAGCGACTCATAAATCTTTCAAGTAATCCAATTTCGGTCAGTCCACTTGTTAGTATGCCGATCACGCACTGCACGGCTGGGTCATTTGTCCGACATTGCCCTGACCGTTATTTTCAAGAGCATGGTTCAACATCATTCCCCCGTGACCTGGAGTGGCCAGAGCATCATGTGTCGGTTATTACGGTTGATAGTTGCTTGCTTTTGGAGTCAGGCACTAGGAGAAGTATACCCATTAGAAGGTAGTGTTGTTTTGATTTGCGAAGTGGGCTTAAAGATTTTTTTTTTAAACAATTTGATTATCAACTATGCACTTGCCAACAGCTTTTGTGCAAACATCAGCTAACTTTCTCATGACATGGCCTCGCTGAAAAGAAACCGAAGAAAAAATATGTGTTTGACACATATGGAATTTAAAATGACCAGAAAACAGTCAATTAACATTATTATGCCATCTTATGGTCGGCCGAATAAAATAACATGTGGCGAAAATGCTAAAAATAATTTAGAAAAAAAAAATTATTCGACAGATTTCCATAAAATTAAAATGCAAGTTTTCCCTTATTCTCTGGACATTGATAATTATTGTTTACATTTCTGTGAAATACAATATTTGCTTTAATATTCTCTGTCAGTTAAATTTATTATTAAGACCCAAAATTACACGAATATTACTGCCGGTACATTTGCGAAGCACGTGTGTCGTAATAGAAGGGTCCTCTCGCAACTGAGTTGGCAAGTTCATGATGAAGGTGTCTGTGTTTATTCCCCTAGCAGGTCAAGGATTTTTTGTGAAGCAATATTTCTCGGCTCCCTGCGGAATCCAAAACACTAAGTTAAGATCTGCCAATAAGCCAGTTGTGCTAAGCAATAAGCTTTAAATGCGTAGAAGAAATCAAGAATATGACGTTTATACCACTGTGAATCTTAGATGATGCAATTTAAATTGTATTTGTGTGTTCCATAACAGACGTCGCATTCTAAATCATACTATTTTGCTCCGTGTAGTTAAACCACGATTTCCAGGAAAGCGCCAAAGAAAACAGGATACTATTACGCACGTCCGCAGCACGTTATCTGCAGACTCGCTGAACGAGCAGCAAAGCCACCCAAACATCACATACATATCTCAAAACATCTTTTTCTTTTGATGGAACTTTCAAGCTTCTATAGTGATCATTTAGCCGGCTTTCACATTAGTGTTCTAGAAACACTTCCATCATAAAAAATATAAATCTTTCTATCACAATCATAAGATGAGTTTGTACATTGAGTGACTAGTTCATGAATAGTCAAGAATACCTGATCGAACTCACCGCCGATCGCTGGGCTGTTACTGACTAGGCTATGAAGTCTCCATGCAAAACATACTGCTACAGACCTATATCGAAGCGTGAGCATCGCGACGCAATTTATTTTTTGCACGGCGCGATGGCCACCTTCTCTGGTGAGATTCCACGAAGCTGCAAACTCTGCTTGAACTAATCCGACACTGTGGGCAAAAATCACCGACGGTAACGACGGTCGTTTTGAGTCGAGCCCCTGCTTCCATGCGGCTGTTACGGCTGCCAAAATGGAAAGCTTGATAAGACATGGGATTTTTTTCAGACGAGCCTCTAATAGAAATTCAGGCCAGGAACAAAAAGAAGAAGAAAAGTAGCTGGTAGAAAAAAAACACTGAAGTAATAGAAACTCTTTTTGTGGTAGTGAGGACAAACTCGGAAAAAGAGCATTAGGGGTTGCTCTGTATAAAGCTACGTATAGACGGGATGACCTGAGGCATACAAATAAGATTAAAACTTAAAGCTTTTTCGATTACCACCGGGGAAAGGCAAGAACGTGAATGGAAAATTGATTTTTTTTTATTTCTGCTTCCGCACGTAGGGCGTTTGGCAATCCGCGGAACGTGGGCATTTTCACTTTGGTGTTTTCAAGGAATGGGATTCCTCATGTCTACGAACTATGTGATGCTTTCAGGAATTAGAAAGCAGCCGGAAAGAGAAGGTCCATATGATTTACTATACAAAAAAAATATGGGCAAACAAGTACTGACGCCTATTGCCCTTCTTTATCCCACAAAAGTTTACATAACCAAAAAAGCTTTTAAAAAATACTATATCTGAGTTTAAAAATATGTCCCGAATAAAAACGAGTTGTAAGAAGAAAATTAATTGATTGTTTGATTTCTCTATTAACAAGACAAGAGAAAAATGCAAAAATCAAAACAAGACATAAAATGATGCCTGTTTTTTTTCTATTAGGATTTGAGCCACTGCGACCATTACTCTGATCTATTGTGGTATACCCCTATTTGTTTTGGCATCTGTTCAGGACAACGAGTTACCATTCATGGTAATTGCCGTTCACTGATTATGCAAGGTACCCCAATCTGGTATGATTCTTAGAATAAACTCAACCACCACATTGAGATATTCCATCCAAATTTCAGAACGACTAAGAATTGCCATGTTGAAGAATTGTCTCCTACGTACACACGATGCTGAGCAGTCACATAGTAAATGTTGAGAGGTCTCTATCTCACAATCACAAAACCGACAGACATCTGGTTGACTTAATTTTAACTTTTTCAAATGATATCTCGATGGGCAGTGTCCCGTGAGTAACCCGATAAGAATGCTGCATGATTTTTTTTAAGGTTTAGATTTTTTTCTGCGATTCGTTTGTTTGGAGTTATGAATAAATTTGATTGCCTTGGTGTGTCTTTTACATTCCAGTTCTACAGAATCGTATATTCCTCCTATTTTTTAAACTCCATGTGTATTACACAATTCGATACCCCACAGTAAGGTTCGGGTCCTATGAATTGAGTACTTGAACCTTGCCTTGCGAGTAAATCGGCTTTTTCGTTTCCTTCTATTCCACTATGGCCTGGTACCAGCAGTACAAGTGAACCTGGTTTTTATTTGCCAGTTGTTTCAGCCATTTTTTGCATTCCCAAACCAATTTTGATTGACATGTGAACGAATTTATAGCATTCAAAGCCTTGCATTTCTATAATTTCGCTTGAGGCATTCTAATGTGGCATTTATTTTTGTAAGGAAAACTGTGGTCCATTTTCCCATTGGAATTGAGATATTAAGCCCTGGGCCTGTAATTGCGGCTCCAGTTCTATCATGTTTGAACTATCAGTATAGAAATTAATCGATCCTGGTGAGATATTTGGTCCTCCTGATTCCCAAATTAGTTTCAACCACTTTGTACGGTATATCCAGGTTTAGACCTTTTTTCATCCAGTCTTCGTTCACATCTACCAATTGATTGATACGAAAGTCTTTCTGTATACTAAGATGCCCAAACAGATTGCCCTCTAAAAGTATATCAGTCCTACGCAGCATTAACGCACTTTTTTCAACTTCCATTTGCACATATTGCTGCAGTGGAAGCTTGTAAAGAATTGCATCTATGGCTTTTGATGGTGTACTGTGCATTACTCCTGTTATTGCCATGTAGGCCAAGCGTTGTAATTTCTCAAGCTTTTTCTGGGCCGTATTCTGTTTTGTTTTTGTTTTGTTTGTTTTGACCTAAAACCAAACTAGTAAAGTATATGCAATCCTGGGTCTCACAACAACCGTGTGGATCCTATGAATCATTTTAGGTTTAAGTCCCCATTTTCCACCAAAGGTTTTTTTTTTTGCTCACCCAGAGAGCACTCGTGCCTTAACTTATTACATGCTTTAAGTGTGAATTGCAGTTGAGTTTATCATCTAGAATTACTCCTAGATATTTTACACTTGTCCAATATTGTAAGGTAGATTCATTAATATCCACTCTTTTAATTGGAAGTTTTCCTCTGCGAGTGAACGGAACCAAAACTGTTTTCGATGGATTTATGTTTAACCCTTCATGTAGGCACCACTGCCAAGTAAAGTTCAGTGCAGTTTGCAATCTATCATTGATGATATGATCAAACTTTCCACGAACTATTATGACTTTTCCGCTAATTTATTGAAGAGATCGTCATCAACAAGCGACCATAATAAGGGTGACAGTAACCCTCCTTGAGGATACCCTCTAGAGGTTCTTAATGTTATTGATGATTCTCCCAATTCAACACACACTTCTCTATTAAGGCTTGTTCGCGACAAAATCTGGACACCCCTAAATACGTACATCTCTGAAAATACTTCATCAACGCGTGAAATATTTCGCAGACTGATGAACGTATGTCTGTTCATTGTGTAAAATCAATTTTTGGTTCATACTTCCAAGCACCGACATGGTATGAAGTCGTTCAAGGCGAAAACTGTACCGAACCGTAATGATAAACAGAATGTGACGGCTAAGACCCGGGCTCACAAATTTTATCGCGAATATTTCACGAAGTTTTCCTGCGTGATAATGGACGATGAAACTTGTGCTGGAAGACTTTAAGCAGCTTCCCGAAATGTCTTATTATTTTGCCATGCAACGGAAGAAGAGGAGCATTTCAAGACGAAGAAAAAGGCCAAGTTTTCCAAAAAAATATTTGGTTTGGCAGGCAGTATGCAGCTGTGATCGAGCAAGCCAAAGCTTCATCACTACCGAGACGGTGAACAAGGAAATATACCGTGAAGAATGCCCAAAGAAGCGATTGTTACCACGCTGCCATGCCATGCCCTCGCTGACCTGATTTGGCATTTTGTCACTACGCCAAAGATGTTTTGGAATGGTATGAAGTGAATGGAGTCCATATTGTACCGAAAGAGGCGACCCACCTAACTGCCCAGAGTTGCGACCTATCGAGCGGTATTGGGCTCTCGTGAAGAGAGAACTCTCTCAATATAAACAACAAGCTACAACTAAAGAAAAATTTCGAAAATCTGGGACAAAAGCAGCTAAATCGGTTGCAGAGAAGTCTTCACAGACCCTAATGGCTGGAGTACACTAAAAAGTTCGTACTTTCATCATGAAGCCTAATTAAGTAAATTTAATTAGTTTTAAGATGACTAAAAATGCACAATTAAATGAATAAAAAAATCATCTTGGATTGAACTTACAGCAAATTTGTTTTATTCCAAACTTAATCTTTCCAGATTTGGTCGCGAAAAAGCCTTGTTCAACGTTTTCATAATCCAAGCTCAAATACACGGATCAAAATTACGTTTTTCCTTTGAATATTCAATAGATTTATAAGACGCTTTATCAAGAGCACCTTCTAAGTCAAGAAATGCTGCGAGAGGACCTTTTTTTTGTCGAGAGAAGATTTCATTTTTTGTAACCAACTTATGTAGTGCTGTAACTGTAGATTTAATTGCTTGATAAACAAATTGAAATATTTTGAGGGAATCTTTTGGAGATATTCTGATTTTAAGAACTCGTATTTTATCTTCTCTATTACTTTAAGTAGTAGAAGTATAGTAGATGAAATTTCCGGTCCAGTCTGGGCCCAGATGAATTGCAGTCCTTTAGAGACCCAGAAGAAGTTCGGTCCTTTGAAGGCCCAAAAGCTTTCTGATTATTTGAAGACGCGTAAGCTTTCTGATCCTTTAACGGCTTAGAAGCTTTCTGGTCCTTTGGAGGCTCAGAGAGATTCTGGTTCTTTGAAAGCCCAGAAACGTGTTGGTCATTTGAAGTGCCACATTGAATTTTGCCCATTGGAATCCCAAAATTCCTACCTGAAGTACCGATCATTATCAGATAGAGCTACCTGATCCAAGTCATCTTTGTTGCAGATTAAAACTTCTTAACCTCTCAGCGCTTGCGCCAACGCGCGTTGTACTTTGTACAACACATTCCTTCCCGCAAAATATCGTGATACGGATCACATAGAATTTAACTGTCTTCAGCAAAATTATTCAGTTGGTCAAGGCCTTTTTATTGCCGAACAGTTTAAGGTTCTCTTACTACGCGGCGCTAGAGAACTAATTATTTTCAGGAATATGCTACAACTTGGTACCCTGACCATATAGAATGTTTCTGTCTTCGACAATGTTATTCAGTGGAACAAAACCGTTAAATTGATGACCAGCAGTTTACAAGTTTCCTGACCAAACTGTAATTTGGCATGTCGACCATTAAAAAGGGTTTGTATTCGATAAAGTTGATCACTATTTTGATTGGTGACATCAGTTCCGAATCTGCCCATCAAGCGGCGCCAGTGTGCTTGTATATTTTTGGAATATGCAGGAACCGTCTCAAAGAGAAGGCTTCAATCTTCAGCAAGGCTGTTCAGTAGATCGATTTCGATTTGTGACCAATAGTTCAGGATCTTTTTACTACGTGACGCTAGTGTACAGGTCGTTTTACTGACTTAGGTATGCCATGGTATTCGGTCCATTTGGAATGATTTTGTCATTTGTTCAAGGAGTCAAAACCTTTTGATTGATCACCAGCAGGTAGAATGTTCTCACTACGTGGCGCTAGTGTGCTTATACTTTTTCTAAATATGCTGTACTTTAGTATTCTGGTCTTATACAAGGTTTTACTGTTAATCAAAGTTGATCAGTAGGTCAATACCTTTCGATCCAGTTAAGATTTTTCTTATTGGGTGGAGCAAATTTTTACTATTACTACTTTCCTATATCTTAAGATCCTGTGAATTTAGAAAATTTTCGGTGACCTAAAACATTCTGATTGATGAGTTCCGAATTTTCCTGATTTGTCTTGACTATGCTATAACTTAGGATCCGGGTTAAATAGTATGGTTTCTTCTTTAGTAAAGCTTTTGATAGGTCAAGACTGTTTGCATTCATGCAGGATAGATACAACATTTTTAATACCAGCTGATTTTTCTTTGATTTTTTTTTGTGATTTTTTAAACGTGTTCATCACTTAGTTTTGTTGAAAATTGAGATCAAAAGATCAAAAATAGAAGCCAAAAAAATCGCGTAAAAACAGGATTGCAAGAAAAGTTTAATCACCTTCCTCTATCCAGTACATGAGGCTCAATAAATTTCAAACTCTCACTCATATAAAAAACAGAAACGTTCTAAATGACCACGGTTCCAGGTATAGAAAATTCGGGAGATTTAATCACACACAAGCACCACGTATTGCAACAATTCTGAACCTCTGCTCATTAATAAAATGATCTGCTGACCTGCTGAACAATTTGTCGAATATTGAAACTACCCATTTGGTCAGTATCTGAAGATAAAGTATTTTTAAGAAATTTACTTGCACGGTAGCGGTGCCTAGTGATAAAATTCTTTACAAATATTCACCAATGAAAAGGCCTTGATCTACTGGACCCTTTACCAAGTTGGAATCATTTATATCAAACATGATACACTACGTATTTTATTTACGTGCACACGTCTTCAAATATCGTCGTCCACGCACGTTGACCGGATGGTTTTCCATCAAAATAGATTTATACTCAAACAACGAGTTTTAATCCGAGTTGTACAAGTTTGGATTCATATGATAGCTTCCTGGTGTTCCGTTTCTTACAAAACTATGCAAACGTTCATTGATTCAAAAAACTCAAAGTTTTAGTTATAACATTGCGAATGCATTCCTGATTAGTAAAAGATTTATACTCAGATCGACAAAATTGAGGTTAAAAAACGGTATCTTTTCGGCTTGAGTATATTCCTAGTGGCCACAGATGTTTACATGTTTTTAACAATTATATATAAACTGAACAAGCAAAATAGTCTATAACTTTAGGCTAGAAGTATAAGAATCGGTCTAGTTCCTTAGACATCCCATTTGATAATTTTAGTAAATTTTATTCTTAGTTATTTTTCATTAAGGTTTTTGCTAGAAGTCATGCTATAGCAAACTTGATTTAAATGCTCTACATTACATTACTAGTTGTGTACGTGCAGTAATTGGTTTTAAAATGGTTGTTGTTGGTTGGTTTGAATTACACTAATACTTATCCAATCATTAAGATTTACAATGAAACATATAACCAATATATAAGACATTAAAAATGCTTGAGTTTAATTTGTAACGAAGATTTTCTGTCGTACCATTAGAACTTTTAAGAATTAACTAAATCTATTTAGAGCCACTTCTTCTCTGCCTCCTTGCATACTTCTAAGCTTTCTGTTTTAAACAATACAACCGAATCTAAAATGTCCGATTAACGAAGAAAAAAAATAAGAGGCGAGTGATCATTTTGAAGAAAAAATTCAGAAAAATTTCCTTTAATACTTGCGACAGTCAACGATACAAATAAAACAAAAACTCTTCGCAATTCTCATCTCAGATTACCTAGTCTTATAAAATGGAAAAACGGAAATGTTTTGCTTCATTTTCAAAGGTTAGGTTAGGGTGGGTGCGGTGGAAGAATTAAGTAAGAGAGTATAGTGGGGGGGACGGGTGAAAGGTGGTTGGAAGAAAAGCTTTAGGTGGGGTGTGGGGGAGAGTGAGGTGTTGGGGAACTATGTTGTAGTTGAAGGATGGTTGTTCAGGTTTAAAGAGAATTGTGTTGGGGGATATTTTTGGGGTTGTGGGGGTTTTAATTGGACGACAAGCGTGTTCAAAAGGAATTAGAGGTATGTAAATGGTGCGATGGGTGGGAATCGCGTAGTTTCGGAATCAAAGTGATTTTCACACACGTATAGTCTCGTTGGTAGAAGAAGTAACAATGCATTCTTTATTATCACACCAGTGGTGCCGTTCGTTCAGGTAGGGGTGTCAAAATGTAATCATGCTCAGGGATGTGCATTTCAAGATTTATACAAACCAAGTTACTGATAAAAAGGTAGGACCGATACTACATCCCTCTTTTTCTTAACATAAGTGAATCTCATTAATATTAAATATAATCTTTAAAATACGATGGATGCTTTCAAAAGTCTCTGTTGGTTGCCCTTTCCCAAGTCTTCTACTCCTTCAGTAGTTGATGTACGCTCTGGATCTGGTTGTAACGATTCCTCGATATCTCTCTCAGTTTCCCGGTTGCCATCCGTGTTACCAGTATCGTCACTATCTGGAAAAAGCTTTTGTAAGTGACTTACATTTCGGTGAATAATTTTCCCACTCTCCTTTGATTTCCAACTTACGTCTGAACCATTACGAGCAACGACAGAATACTCCTCAGAGTCAAATGTCGTAGGGAGCTTATTCTCCTTTTGTATGCGCTTTGAACGATGTAACCGGGCGAATATCATTTTGCGCCCGACGGTTGCGCATAGTCGCTCCTTCATTTAAAGATGACGCGCTGACCCAAAGGTGGCTGGGGGGGTTTTTAGTTGATTGACGGTGCGACACCTGTCGTAGTATGTGGTGTTGAGTTGTGCATGAGTACGAATGTTCGGAGATCCCATTGCCAATCTGCCCCCGACGTTTCCTGACTTATTTTTTAGTCTTTTCCCAATGGAGCGGTTAACCCTTTCCACTTCTCCATCGTTTGAGGCCAATAGGGTGTGGTTCTTGTGTGCTCAATACCAAACTGTTTACAGAAGTCTCGAAGTTCTCTACTAATGAACTGGGGACCATTATCGGTTTTTATGGACTCTGGCATTCCGAAACGGCAAAACGTTTCACGTAAAGCCTTCACAGTCAAATGCGCTGTAATTTGCTTCATGATTATCACTTCTGTGAAGCGACTAAAGTAGTCAACGATTACAAGCAGGTTATGACCAGATGGTAATGGACCGGTGAAATCAATTGCAAGATCCGCCCAAGCCCTGTCAGGTAATTTGGTACGATTCAATGAGTTCGGGAGGGTTTGGTGCTGATACCAGAGTACAGTTTTTCAATTCAACGATTTCTCCACTTTCCACTCCCACTTGTGGCCCCCACCTTTTGTGAAGACCTTCTCTTCTTATACTCAACACTCGGGTGTGAGTCTTGTGCGAGATCTAGTACACGTGTGATTTTCGCCGCTGGGGAAACTAGAGACATTTCTCTTTGTTCAAAAGAATTCCGTATTCTTCGAGGCGATATAGGAGGGCATTTAGTCTGCGATCGTGTTCTTCTAAATTTCTACCCCAGACCATAACGTCGTCTAAATAAAGAACCACTCCATCTAACCCTGCAACGACTGACTCCATCACTTTCTGAAATAATTCAGGAGCGCAGCTAATCCCGAACATTAGCCTTTTATATCTGCGTAAAAAAACATATTTTTTTTTTAATGAAACACTCAATAATATACAATGAATGGAAAATATTTATTTTATTAAAAACTGATTCGGCACTCATACATTTACCTGCATAGTCCTTGTTTTCTAATAAACGTTGTGATTTCTCTGGATCATTCAGAAATTTCCACTTGATGATAAGCTTCTCTGATATCCAACTTAGAGAATCGAACTGCCCCGTTAATTCCTCCGAAAAGTTCCTCAATGATTGGCAATGGGTGTGTTTCCCTGATGACCGCTTGATTCGCTCTACGCGTGTCGACACAAAGACGTATCTCGCCATTATCCTTCACAACGGGGACAATAGGAGACACCCATGCCGACGGTTGCTGCACACGCTCAATAATGTCTTGGCTCTGTAGATATTGAAGTTTTTCTGAAATTTTGTCTTCCAATGCGAACGGAGCACGACGGAATGGTTGCTGTACGGGTTTGACATCGGGATTCACCGGAATCTCCGCGAGAACTCCTTTGATCTTTGGAAATGCCGCTGAAACGTCTCGAACCGATCCAACGTTGTAACCTATCTTCAACACCTTAAGGCTTTTAGCCGTTTCATCACCCAGAAGACTTTGCATCCCGTTTTTAGCGACGTAGAATGTAGCTACGACTTTATTGCGGTCTGCCTCTATTTCGGCCACAAACATTCCCACCATATTAATAGGAATCTACAAGCCATAAGCATTGAACGAACGGCCAACCTGAGGGTTGAAATTGACTTTAGCTCTGCTTTGTTGCAACATTTGCCAGGTTTTAAAATCGATAATATTCGCTGCGGCACCAGAGTCAATCGTCATAACGGTCTCAACGCCTCCCACTTTGAAACGAAAAACATTTCCACCCATTATGAAGCAAATGTCTTGATCTGATCCAGTGGTATTTCCATGTCAATATCCCTTGTCGGTGGACTCAATCACCGTCTTGATGCGTTTAGACGGTGTAGAATCCTGAATAGAATCATCGTTGGTCCTCTTCGTGCACCATTTAGCAAAGTGACCAACAGTTCTGCATTTCAGACACTGTGCTTCTCGAGCAATACACGTCGAGTTACCTTTGAGATGGCCACGGCGGCCGCATCCAAAACAAATCCTGTTTTCATTGTTTGTTGGCCGCCCTCCAGTCGGTCCAACAAAAGGCAGATTTCCCGAAGCTGACCAATTCCTTTTGTTTACGAATCTGGGACGTGGTTGGTCTCGGAAGTACTGTCGACGAAAATTTCCTTGGAATTGGAACGAACGGTTGCTTGTTGGATGAAATACCGGTTTTGGCAACTGCGGATACTGCTGGTTTATCTTATTCACGGTGCCAGATTGTTTATCCCCCTCACCTTCCTTTTGAGCCATTTCCTTACATTGCTGCTCGACATCCTCAATAGTTTTTCCGATAGCTACTACTTCCTCTAGAGGTCGATCCTTCTCGAGAATTTTCTTGCGAAGAGCTGACGAAGCACATTTTTCTGCGATCTGACCGATGATCATACTATCCATCACTAGCTGCCTTCTTGATCAAAATCGCACCGGCTTGCTTGAACGCGGAGTTTCATTACAAAATCTCCGAAGCGTTCTCCTGGCAGCTGAGAAATTTGGCGAAATACATGTCTTTCATACGTTCGTCGTCTGCATGGTTGGAAATGAGAATCTAGTTGTTGCACGGCCATGTCATAAAATGGTGGATCAGGAGAAACGTGCGGAACATTGTTAATTCCTGGTAGATTGTCAAAAATGTCCTGCAGATCTGGCCCTCCCAGATGTAGAAGCTGATTCCTCTTCTCGATCTGACCAGTAATACCACTGGCAGCCAAGTAGTACTCTAAACTACGCCTCCATTTTCTCCACTCCGAGGCTAGTTGAGACTGATCTACCTTTGCATCAAATTGCTTAACTGGCCTGAATGTCTCCATAATCTGAGAAAATTATAACTTGTTAACATGAATGGTAAAACTTTGTATTTTCCCTTGTCTTCGATAGTGCATCAAATATTTCAATACAATTAAACACATGAAACCGCATCACATACAACACAAGTCGTGTCTGATATACACCATGCTGTTGTTATTGTTTACTGATGTACAAATCTCAAGTCTTGTTATTTCTCGTACAATTTCTAGTATTAAATCAGTTCCATTCAATTACTGAAGTTGTACGACCATTTCCCTACCAGATCCCTGCATGTAATCAATCATATAAGCAATGTTCCCACTTCACTGAATTGTCCATGGGTTATAAATTGTTATAAATTTAATCAATAAAATTACTCACAAAAACAATCTCCAGCAAATCTCCAGTGTCTGGTCACAGCAAGAGTGGGAATCGAACCCACGACATTTTTATTCCATGTTCCGATAAGATCTACATTAAGTACTTGAATTCCATAGAACGTTTCTCTCACTTGACTCTTTTTCCCGACTGGTGAATCCGGAACGCGGCCCATTTCACCATTAATATTTACTGTATTTTTCAAAAAAATAAATTGAGAATCCAGCTCTCGGCTCATGACTCAAACTATTCAAAACAAGTGCCGTGTTTTCATTCCTTCTATCATTGTACTTGACATAGACTTATGTACAAATCTGTTATTGTTTTTGTTATTAACAGGTGAATCAGGAACGCGGCCCATTTCACCAATAATATTTAATTTGTATCTCGAATACCGTTTATTCATAATCTGGCACTCGGCCCTTAAATGTGAACATTTTATGCGTTTGACCAAAACAGATGTAACACTTTTAGCTGGTAACACTCCTCCTTGTGTATTATTCTAAAAGCAAAACTTCGCATCGCACCGTGACTTCGATTATTTTCCTAATAATACGTATCAAAATTACACAAAATTCTTCAACAGTATCAACACAAAAATTTAATTCTATCTGGCAGGTGAATCCGGAACGCGGCCCATTTCACCATTGATTTGATTGATACCATCTTTCAACATTGATTCCCTGAGAATCCGGCTCTCGGCCCCTGACTCAGAATTCATAATTTCCTCCATCTCAAATCATTTGAACTGGTTCCGTAAAGTTTAATACTAAGATCAATAATCCATCAAATACGTCAGTTATTAAAGTTTGAACAGGTTTTTTCTGACTCACCGAATCGTTGATGGCTCTAGCTTACTTACGATTTCACGCTGTACCTCAAATAGGCGCATGTGCCCATTTCATCAGGACTAAATCCACTGTTCCGACTTTCAGTATTAAGGAAAAACAAACAGCTACACACATAACTCTTCTTCGCAGGAATGGATTTAACTGTTAGGTGAAACCAATTTATTTTAAACTTTCCTAAAACTTCTCAACCCAACTTTCCAAACCCTATAGAATATCCCTTCACACTCATGTTTTCATTTCCAGAACCCACACACTGTTATGTTCTTGTCATCAATTTATCCCCACATATCCATTCTCATTCCCTTGAATCTATTCAAATTAGCATGCTCAGAATTAAACACTTTTGCCTTCACCACTACACCTCAGTGAACACTTTTTTTTATATCGCTGTGATTGTGACAGGCTGAGATCGATATCAGCCCATCTCGCCATCTCACTTTTGTGAGGGACACCAATACCACAACTCTTTTCATTGCTCCTCCACCAATTGTAGCGGCCATCTTGTTTCCAACACCACGTTCAATTTTCGGTTTTACTGAATACCTAATTTCATCAAGGCGACACACTGCTGTTTTCCTTTTCTATAAAAAAACCTTTTAACACAATTAGAATCTTTCTTTTCTATCTTCTTTGCTTCCGCCTGTACTTTCTCAGCATTTCTAGATTATTTTTTTTTAGATTTACAGCTATTGCATCTCTTCACTTTCAACTTCGTTTTTCAATGCACTTTCGAAGACATTTTTTTTCATCCCAATCTACTTACTCCAATGCTTCAATCAAACGCAAAACCACACTTTCACTATTCTTTTTCGAAAAATTCGTCACACAGTCAGCGATGACTACAATCAATCACTTTTACGACTCAAAAAATTTACCTCGTCGCCACTGTAGAATCGCGTTGTTTCGGAAACGAAATGAATTGCACGCACATGTGATCTCGTTGGTAGAAGAAGTAACAATGCATTCTTTATTATCACACCAGTTTGTTCAGGTAGGGGTGTCAAAGTATAATCATGCTCAGGGATGTGTATTTCAAGATTTATACAAACCAAGTTACTTATTAAAAGGTAGGACCGATACTACAATAGTCGGCACAATACGCCAAAACAATTCTCAATTTGCTCACGGAAAAGGGTATGGATTTCGTAGAGAAAGACATCAAGCATCCAAATAGCCCTCAGCTTCGGCCCATAAAACGCTATTGGGCGATTGTGAAGCGGATCTTCCAAAAGACTTGTAAAGCAGCTGAGAATATGCAGAACTTAAATAAATTGGCCTTAGGCGTCCAAAAAATGTGATAAGACACTTGTTCGGAACCTGATAAAAAAAAGTATTCGATCAAAATACGCAAATTCGTGAAAGAATAATATAAATTTCATCCGATCTTCACAATTTTCTAGTTCAATCCCGTACAATAAGGAATCATCCATTATTCACATCATTTTGTTTATATGATTTGAAATAAAAATATGTGGATAATCTATTTTTGCTTTAGTACTTAACAAAACTCAATCAATTGCTCAGCAGGGAACATTGGTGTATGCGACAGGTAGAATAGAGAGCAAAAACAATGGCTACTAAAGATTGGACTCGGAAAAAATGCGACACTTTGTTTTGGGTGTAACTTTTTATCGCGTGGGTAAAAATTAATGAAATTTTGAGTAATACTAGTTTAGAGTGTTATGTTTATGTGTGCAAAATTTATCGCGATCTGTCAAGTAGTTTTCAAGATGCATTCGAAACAAGAAGAGCTACGCCAGCAAATCTTGGGCGCGGTGATCGATAATCCTGGTCAGTCGCACAGATGGATCGGCAAAAGGCTT
Source organism: Aedes koreicus (assembly GCA_024533555.2). Classification (NCBI taxonomy): domain Eukaryota; kingdom Metazoa; phylum Arthropoda; class Insecta; order Diptera; family Culicidae; genus Aedes; species Aedes koreicus. The sequence continues at coordinate 139,164 of JAHHFK020002098.1, forward strand.
GGAATCCACCATTCCACCGTATCCCGCGTTGTGAAGATATTCCAGGAGACGAAGACCATCCAGCAGCGCGCTGGAAGCGGCCGAAAACCGAAAATGGAATACCCAGAGAAGGCGTGGAAGATAAGGCAGTACTTTAAGAATAACCCGAACCTTTCCACCCGAGACGTGGCCAAAAAGGTCAATTCGTCGAAGTGGTTCGTCCAGTAGACCATGAAGTGGGCTGGGCTACGTGTTTTTAAGGTCAGGCCAAATTGCATGCGTGGAAACTGTACCGTGAGTGGCTGGTCAAGCCAGGCTGTTTCGTCATGGACGACGAGACATATATCAAGGCGGACACCAAACAAATCCCCGGCCTCGAGTTTTTTGTCGGTACGTCCCGCATAGAGGCTCCGGAAAAGTTCCGGAAGAGAAAAATGGACAAATTCGCGAAGAAGTACCTGTTGTGGCAGGCGATCTGCGAGTGCGGACGGTACAGCAAGCCGTTCGTTACAACCGGCACCATAAACGTGCAGATTTATCGAGAGGAATGCTTGCAGAAGCGCTTGCTGCCCTTCCTCCGCTCTCACCGTGGTCTCACGCTGTTCTGGCCGGATCTCGCTTCGTGCCATTACGCCAAGCCTGTAATGGATTGGTACGAAGCGAATGGCGTTAATGTGGTCCCGAAGGGGGCGAACCCGCCAAATACACCAGAATTTCGTCCGATCGAAAAGTTGTGGGCGATAATGAAGAAGAAGTTGAAGAAAAGCGGAAAAACATTCAAAACCGATGAAGCTTTGAGGAAAAACTGGGAGAAATTGTGTAAGGAACATGAACAACGCCTCGCCCAAGATCTCATGAGCAGTGTTAAGAGAAATGTACGGGCATTCAGCTTGGGGGGAGGGCGGGAGAATTCAATAAATAAATTCTGCCAAAACATAGCTAATATATAGTTATTTAATCCCTGAAAATTTGAGAAGTATCCGATTTATGTCTCCGATTTGTGTGTCTCATTTTTTCCGTGTCCAGTCTTTATGTCACACTGTATAACATAGCTGGATTGTGCGGACTTACTCCAAATGGTTACAACAAAAAATTCAAAGGGAACTGTCAAAAAAATCCAACGATCGGGAGCAGTTAAAAGCGTTACTTTTCTTGAACTGTTTCAGTCGATTGCAAATGTTTTGTCATCAATGTTAAATATATTTTACTTAAATTAAATTGTTTTGTTTAAAATTCATCGGATTTTATTCTAGCAGTAAAAAGAAACACGAGCCAATTCATATTTATACAAAAAAAAACAGTTATTCGAGAGGAAAAGATAGTTATTATTATTTAAATGAATAAATTTGTTTTTCTCATTTTCCACAGTTTTTCTGTATTCATTTTATGTTTTATCAACGTTATCAATGTTTTATCACATTCCCTGAATATTCAATTCCTTCCTGCATTAGCTTTGTCGGGCAAGCGTCAAACGTCACAAAATAATAAAAGACTTCTGCAGAAGGATAATCATGTTGAATTCAATAGCAAAAAAGTATAGCATTTGATTTCCAAATCAAAGGGTTCTCGAGTTGTACACATCGACAGACAATTATTACATGCATTATTATTTTTGCCTGAGCTGAGGAATATTAATCAACGGAAGCGAAGTCATAAGAATTACTTTCAAATTGTTAGAAACGTATTCGGAGTCCAATTCCATCGATGAGTCTGTAACATTAGGCACAGAAACGCATTGCTTTCATGATAACGATGCACTGAGGCCTGTGACCAAATGGTAATCCTCAGAATCCTCAATTTCAGCACCTATTTTTGAGAAGATCTTTGAATGAAATAAGATAATTTCGGTCATCAGCATCATATAAACTAAATTGTGCTAAAATTGGGAGCGTTACGGAAATGGTCATCTTTTGAACGTTAGTACTCATACATTCTCGTTAAAATTGCTAAGTTCTCACGTCAATCGATTGGAAATCTTTCATCGCATCTTTTGAATTATGATATAAGGCCTGTACTCGAAAAAAATGCACCATTTTTATCCGTGTGTAACTTTTTTGTCCGTGGATAAAAATTGATGAAAATCTGGGTATAACTAGTAAATTATTTACATGTGCAAATTGTTTACATGTGCAAAATTTCATAATAATCGGTTAAGTGGTTATTGAGATGTCATCGAAACAAGAAGAAAATCGCCGGAGAATTTTGCGCGCCGTCATGGAAAATCCGACTGCGACCATGAGATGGATTGGAAGACAACTGGGAATCACCCATACAACTGTGTCTCGGGTAGTAAAATCGTTTAAAGAGTCCCAGATGACCGAGCGGCGGGCTGGAAGTGGAAGAAAATCGAAGACAGCTGACCCCGTGAAGGCCCTGAAGGTGTTGGATTATTTCAAGTGTAATCCGAACCTTTCGATTCGTGACGCGGCTCTGAAGGCAAAGTGTTCGTTCAGCAAACCATGAAACGAGCTGGGCTTCGTGTATTCAAGGTCCGCAAGGCACCGAACCGGCGTGATCAACAAAACACAGCGGCCAAATCCCGCGCAAGGAAGCTGTATCGAGAGTGGTTAACGAAACCGATGTGTGTGGTTATGGATGACGAAACCTACATCAAGGCAGACGCAAAGCAGATACCGGGGCTGGAGTTCTACGTTGCCAAATTACGGTTTGATGTTCCGGAAGACATAAGGAAGAAGAAAGTGGACAAATTCGCCAAAAAATACTTGCTCTGGCAGGCCATATGCCAATGCGGTATACTGAGTAAACCGTACATCACAACGGGTTTACCGCACCGAGTGCCTCCAGAAGCGTCTGTTGCCCTTCCTGCGGTCCCACGGAGGCGAGACATTATTTTGACCGGACCTGGCATCATGCCAGAACGCGCGATCGACGTTGGATTGGTACAGAGACAATAACGTTGTTTTTGTACCAAAAGCCGCCAACCCCCCAAATTCACCAGAGATTCGTCCGGTGGAAAGATTTTGGGCCATAATGAAGGCCAAAGTTCGAAAATCGTCGACGGTGTTTAAGAACGAGCTGGAGTTGAAGAAAGAATGGATGAAAGTAACCAAAAAGGTCGGCTCCACCATTGCACAAAATGTAATGAGGGGTCTTAAGGGAAAGGTGCGGGCTTTCAGCGATGGAAAGAAAGTTGAATAAAATAATTATGCCGAAATATTATCCATATGTATTACTTCATTCTCTGAAAATCCTGAAAATCATGAAAATCCGACTTAAAATAAATTTTTGGCGAACACTTTTGTCTGGTGCATTTTTTCGAGTACAGACCTAATACATTATTCTTGATAGTAAACTATTGAAAAAAAAATACAATCTTGTAAAAGTAATCATCTTGTCTTGTAATAACGTTTTCAACTTAATTCACCAAATGCACAGTATTTTCCTATC
>JAHHFK020002099.1:0-105382 GCA_024533555.2 Aedes koreicus
TGTGGAAAATTTTGTAATTGGCAACGTGTCGTGGTTGGGGATATCCTTGGTCAGCCCAAAACCAAGGTGGCGGCTTTATTGGTGTTGGAACCGCATTGGCTCTGTAGCGGGTAGGATCGGATATTGGCAAGGGGCGCTCAGCACACTTTTCTCCTGTGCTATTTTGTTTGAGTGTGTCTACAAGCGTTGCAATTTTCTGGGAGTTCCTGTAATGTGCCAAAGGTGCCGATGTGTTGACAGCCCAAATTGTTATTTTCTGCTAAGCCTGGCAACCAGGCAATGAATATTGGCAAGGTTGCTGGTTTGTTTATTTCTATAAGCTCAACAGTCAAAAGTGTTCCTCAGTGTGTCACACATGTGGTATGGATTGATAATCGAAGTGCCGCAGGTATGAAAAAATTCTGGCTGCCACACTGTTCTAAGCGACGTCCCCTTGGATATTGGCTTGTATTTTGATCATGCCCTATGGCGGGATTCTGTGATTTGAATTGTTATAGGATTTCCTGATTGCTGGGAATACTTGCTGATAAGTATCACAACCGTGGTGACACAATATTGAAGTAAGGGAACAAGAACTCGAGTGGTAACTAAAAAGTGTGTATTCACTTCAGATGCGTAGTAAGGAATGAGACATTTTTCACTTGTTGATTGGGTTAAATAAACAACCGCCCAGTTGGTTGCTAGGTTGCTATGCAGCTCGGTTGCTCGAACATCTGAGGCTGTGTTGCTTTGATCCAACATCTCCCCCTTTTAATCCAACAAGTAGGATCGGAACCTTGCAGGCAGCCGTATCAAACGTCTATCTCGATCAGGAACGGGATCCACAACTGGAGGGGCTGGTACTTCTTCTTCGGATGCTTCGGAATAGAAAGAGTCATCAGATTCAATGGGATTTTCATTCGCAGCAGGAATCTCGGGTTCGTCGTCATCAGCGTTCACATGGCGCCTTGGAAGTTCTGAACTTGAGAGTCCAAATCCGTCGAAGAATACAGATAGAGGTGATGGATCTTCATGTGAACTATTGTCAGGAACACGTTGCTTCATTGATTAACATGGGAACGGATGAGGCGTTGACGGACTTCTAGGTACACATTATAGTTAACTTTTCCGATTCGCTCTAAGATGGTAGCCTTCTCCCAGTTCCACGTGTTGTTTCGATGTACTTGTGCGTATACTGTTTCACCTGCTGCAAACTGCCGTTTGAGTGCACCATGCTTCTTATTGAAAGCTGCATTTTGCTTCTCTGCTTTGTCGGAGGATGTTGATGGAGCTTCTGTTGGCGGTTTCAGCAGTGAGAAAACAGTTCGTATTGGCCTCTGGAACATCATTTCGGCAGGAGATTTTCCACCTAAGTCGCTTGAAGGAGTGGTGCGATATACTTGGAGAAAAACTTGCAGTGCTTCTTCTAGAGTCTCTCCTCCCGAACGAATTTTCCGTAAGCTTCGCTTTAGGGTATCCACAAATCGCTCTGCCAGTCCATTTGATTGAGGGTGGTAAGGGGCTGTACGAATGTGGTTGATGCCGAGGTTTTCACAGAATGTCCGGAATTCATGGCTGGTAAATTGAGTTCTGTTGTCGGATACAATGGTTTCCGGAACGCCGAATGTAGAAAACGTCTGTTTGAGGAGCTTGATTGTCGTTTTTGAGGTGATCGTCCGAGTCGCAAACACTTTTGGCCATTTTGTATACGGATCGACCACCACGAGGAAATACATACCGTCGACAGGACCTGCATAATCCAAGTGGATGCGTAACCAAGGCTTCGATGGAACTGGCCATGATTCGAGAGTCGTCTTGGGTGCACTTTTTCCTGCGGCAGAACAAGGTGAACATCGCTTGACGAAATCTTCTATGTCCTTGTCAATTCCGGGCCAGTAGATGAAACTTCGAGCGATTGCCTTCATTCGGACTATCTCTGGATGACCACGGTGAAATTGCTTCAAAATCTGACGTCGAAACTTGTCGGGTACCACCACTCTGTCGTGGAACATCACGTAGTCGTTGACTAGACTGAGCGATTCTCGCCCCTGTGGTAGTAGGGAAGGGCTTCTGGAATAGTGATTGAAGCTTGATTGTTTGGCCATCCTTCGCGTATGTACTTCGTAACCAGCTGCAACGTTTTGCTTGATCTGGTAGCTTTTTGAAGAGCAAAGATATGGGTGTCCGCAGTGTCCATCAGAATGCTTGCCATGTCTTCTTCTAGACTAACTGCAGCAACTACGTACTCCTCTTCTGGTCCAATGTTGCGATCGATGAGCCTTGACAACATGTCTGCACATGCTGAATCTGGAAATCGTAGTTAAGAAGAGTCAGCGCCCATCGCTGTAGCCGGTTTGCGGTGTGAAGTAGTATGCCCTTTTTTGATCCAAAAATCATTGCTTCTGGCTTCTTAAGCATCATCCAGGTTGATTCGGAGATCACTGTGATATCGCTTGCTGAATCCAACTGGAGTGAAACTGCAACGCCGTTGATTGATGTCGTTACAAATTTTCTCTTCCTGCTTTGATTCGCAATTTGATTCACGATGAAAATGCTTCTGGTTTGCGTGGCTGATCCGTTCTTCTTTCCCTTGTAACGTTTGTCTTGAGGTGGTTTGGATGAACTGTCTGTAGCTTTCTTGATGCAGCCACAGTACCCCTCCTTATGGCCAGTTCGATTGCACGTCTTGCATTGATGTGTAGAAAACGGACAGTCACGAACAAAATGCATTTGGCCGCATTGCCAACAGGGAGTACGGGGTGTCTTCGATTCCATCTTCATCGAATGCTGGTGAGGCTTACCGGTTTTCTTCTCCGAGACTGCACGTACGGATGACTTCAAGCTTGATTGCTGCTCGATCATCGATGTGTCCGCTTTCAGGTTTACGAGGCGTTGAAACTCGTCGATGAGCGTCTGGAGTGTTACCGGATGTTCCACCGTTTCGCCTTCGATGCGTGATAGGAGTCGGGCTCGGATGTCTGAATATCGAGGAGCTTTGAGTCCGCAAACGAACACTAAGCACTTGAACTGGTCGATCTTGCAATTCTGGAACTCGAATTCTTCCACAGCTCTGTTCACCATACCGCCATAGCTGATTATGTCATCGCCTTCCGACTTGACTAGCTGCAGACACTGGAACCGTCGGTGGAAAATAGAGGATTGCATGCCGAAAATCTTCTTGAGTGTTGAGATGGTTTCGGCGAACTGAAGATCCTTGGGTAGCTTCGGAAGAATGTAATTCACGTATCGGCTATGAGATGCGGTATCCAGCTTCCTCAGGAGTAACCGAACTTTGGCAGCGTTGTCCAAATTCCTGGAATCACTCTCGAATAGCTCCGTGTACCGGGAAAACCACTTCTCGAATGTAATCCCGTTGTCCGGATCGAAGGTGAATTCACTGATGTTGGTCGATAGCGCTTCTAAGATTTGTTCAGTGTTCGGAGGTGCAGGAACGGCCAACCGCGTAAGAAGTTGCGTGATTTGCTAGAATGGCTTCTTGCAGTTCGTTTCCTCCGTTAGCTCTTCCGCTGCTTCCTTCCGTCGGGAGTGGATTCGCAGGCATTCTTCCGGATGGATTCGTGAAGATCTTATTGAATAGGTTATGGTCCAAAACCTACGTGTTTCATGCTGCTTGATCGATTTGTTACTAGTTCACAAACTTCCATTTCCATTTCAATTTTTCCAGTGTATGAAAAGGTGCTAGCAGTGATCCCAGATTCGAGTGTATTTCATTCGACGAATAGAATTCTGGCAAATCTTAAGCAAAGTCTTGTCTATTCTTTGTAGAGGAGTTGACTAAAGATGAAACAAGTTTAAATGATTTCATTTACAGTTATGGCAGCAAAACATCAATATCAAAAGCATTGTTGCCCATTAAATTGTATCTATCATATTTGCATTGTATACTGCATTCAACACACCATCAGGAACTCACTGAACATTTTCATATATAGAGAAGATGTACCTATATTAATCTCATCACTTTGCAATTCATCCTACTTGAAATAAAACGATATATACGTGACAGGATTAGTTAGTAATGTTTGTTGTAGTTATTTAACGTAAGCAAACATTATTAGAAAACGAAACCGATCCTTCAACTGCCCAATTGTTTGATTCATCGTAGGATGAATATAGGAACAATGAGATTAATATGGGGGCAGTTTCCCTATAATTTTGATATTTTTAAGGGTCGTCGATTCCTCGTGTATTCATGCAAGTGTTTTTCACTTGATTACATATGTTACCACACAGAAAATCAATGTCTAGGGCGATAGCATAAAGTGTGCTTGTTTCTATCTATCATATGGTGAGATCGATGTCAGTTTTATCACAAGCGAGACACACCCACCCTTGAATTCAAATTTGCTCAGTATGTTGTCATACCAGTCCATCTCGTCTGTCGCTAGCGGGCATCGAAATGCCTGGTATCAATTCATAACACTTCCGAGAAATGCAATAACTGCTCACTACTTCCCACACTTCCCGAGTCAATCCACCGAAAAATGCAAACGGAAACTATTCCAATGATAGAATTCCACTTGAATTCCGTCCAAGATCCGAGCTAAACCCATCACGATCAACCTCAAGCAGCCTTCCATCTAGAACCTACAGTTGTCCTTCGCATGTACATAACCTTAAAAAAAAATCGCGTCGAGTCACGTCTCTGTGATTTGCGTGCCACTTTGGTTCCATACCAACACCGGTAATTGCTTTCGAATCCTTTCGCGCGCGCGCGCTATCTCTCTCCCTCTCGGAGCATAGATATCAAGTAAATTGGAAGCTGTGTGTATGAACCGGAGGAAAAACTAAACTGACTTTGAATCCTTTCCTCCTTGAGCGCCGCCGTTGAAATTTCTCACGCGCTGTCGATGCCTTGGTTGGTGGGTGGTGGGTGTGAGCATATACCTTTCGGAATTGATGGAAATTTTATGCTAATCAGGACCGAGGGTGCTTAATCAAATGGTGACATAACGTTCTTTTATACCTTTACGTTTTTGCTCGGGATTGGCTCTTGGTGGGTGCGTTCGTTGGTTCATCATTTGCTTTTGTGGGTGGATGGAGCTGGTTAAAGCTGAAACATGTTTACAAACTTGCACCTACAACTCGAGAACGAAGGAGGCGCTTGGTTTCCTAGCTAGCTCTGCTCGGGAAGATATTTAATTTACAATCAAATTTCGACATCCAAGTAGTCATTGAACAAAAACATGGAACACTGACGTTTTCAAATTAGTCTCAATTACTATCTGAAGGATTCCAACCCAAAAAATGTCCCACTATTTCTGGAAAGCGAGCAGAACTGACCCGTTGTTGCCGTTGTCTGTTCAGACAAGGAACGTAAGCCGTTGACACAATTGGAGCGGCAGCAAAATTTTATTTTTGGAATACCTATTCCCCACCCTACATTCCACTTTCCAGCTGCCGATCCGATATAAGTTCGATAACGATCGATACGAGGACATTACCAAATCGAGAGCCCTTGCTGCACTATAATTTAGTGACCGAATGCAATCAAGATGGTTCGAAGGCCGAATCCGACGATAAAATCTAGATGGCCATCTCCGAGCGTAATTCATACAATGTAGTTCCTGTGCATTCCGAGACCTGTTCGGTAATTTTCAGCTTCGCTTATCTCCTTCTCGTACATTGGATTTTGAATGCACACATACAACGACTGGCACCGTGAGAAAAGCGCAGAACCGCTGCGATGGCCTTCACATAGACATCCTAAAAGGACTGTGCAGTTTCAATTTATATGCACTCCCACTGCGAATGCTATGTCCTCGGCCTGTGGCCGCGCGCGTGTGTGTGTGAGTGAGTGCGTGATTCAAGTGGGTGGTCGTTGTAGTAGTACAACTACTATGGCTAGTAGTAGATAGTAGTAGTACTACAGCCGCTTCCCGAGCAAATAGCGCTCCGGACCTATTCATTGTGGAATGTTGCAGTGGAGCTGTAGATGTAGGGATATAGCCGCAACTACCAGCAGGATGCCATTTTCATCATCATCATCATCATCGACGTCGTCGTCGTCGTCGTTGTCGCCGTCTTCGTCAATGATTAGTGCCAGCCGTAGTTCCAGTAAAGTTTCAAGGATTATTGGAATTTGAGTTGGCGCTTCTTGAAAATCATCATCAGAAAATGCAATAAAGGGGCACGTTTTTCCTTCTGTGTGGTAGCTGGTAACTCATTCGAAAAGTTTCGAAAGCCCACCATCCCCACCCTCAACATCATGTTTATTACTTTTATTGCACGCCTCGTGCCATAGTTTTTGTGCCTTGATGGTAAGAGTTAGAGGGCAACAAAGGCGAGTAAATTCTCATTTTCGCTTCCAATAATGGTATTGCCTTTTGTGGGCTGGTCAGGTCGTAAAGCCATTTCGGCGAGGTCGAATTGTGCAGCTGGTCCGGCGTTTACTCGTGTTTTGGATGTACGAGAGCGCACATTAACGGGTGAAATTTTCGGCAGTAATGGCTGTTGTACGATAGCAGCAAGTTGCTGTGCCGCGTCGCGAGTGAGGTGAGGTGACTTGTTGTCACTGATGAGGCGACTATTGTCACCCTAAGTAAGACGATTCAACATTTGATTTGAACACCTCACTTGTGATAGCGAGTCATCTCATCTCGTTTGCGAAGCGGAATCAGGGGGCCAATGATGAGAATGAAGCTTTTGTGAGTCACACTGACGTGGCATTTATGGTTGACTTCGTGCAAAGGAAATTTATGTGGATTAGTAAAGTTACGCAGATTTCATTATAGACTGATGTGGTGATGGTGATGAAGATGATGATAATTTTCAGATTGATTGATGACGATGATTTGAAATATCAGTTTCAAATAACGTTATGATTTTTGACGTTTTGACATCAACTTTCCACAAGCTTTCCTCGAACTACCCAACACTTCTAGTACGGATAATTACAGTCGAGGAGAGTCTCTCATCTAATAATATACACATAGGCAATAAGGGAAACGTACCTAAATTTTCAAATGCTATTAGACAAACAGTCTTAGATCTGACATTGTGCATTAGGTTACGAAAGGTTTGTAAATTGGGAAGTTTCTTAGGAAACGTCATTGTCAGATCATAGACACATTGTGTTTGGATAGAATGTTGTGCGTAGATTCAAATCACGTACAACGAAGCAATCCTAGAATAAATTAAATAGATCAAAGCAACCATATTACAAGTACAGCAATAAATTTTCACAAGTCATCTCCCATCGTTCAATCAAACCAGTCGGTTTTTTAATTTGTCTGCTCTGCAACAGGTTATGGGCCAGCGCGAGTAAATTATTTTCACCAACCGAAACTGGTCTGGAACACGGTGCGATGGACGGAAGCCGATTCAGCCTGCAAAAGCAAACTCGATCTTGTTGGCAGCATACCACTCCAGAACCACCTTGGAGTAGCTGGCCAAATCGGGCCAAAAGATAACTTTGCCCCTATGCTTGCGGATGAACGGCAATACACGCTTTTTCAGGCATTCTTCGATGTAAACTTGGAATGTCATCGTCGAGGATGTGACGAATGGTTCCGTTTTCAGGCCACAACTGCAATTCGCTTGCCAAATGATGGCCTTCTTCGCGAACTTGTCGGAAAACACGAACTTGAATCTTTCCGGCACATCCCCACGTCCAGTTGCAATGTAAAACTTTTGACCGGGAAGCTGCTTAAAATCGAGTTTGACGTATGTTTCGTCATCGATCAAAGTACAGCCCTTGTGTTCCGTCAAAACACGATCGTGTAAGAGCCTAGCACGCTTTTTGGCCACGGACGGATGTTTACTGGCTTGTGCGACTTGTATACTTCCCCGGCAAGGATGTTCCGCACCGTTTGAAAGTTGGCGTTGTACCTTCTGGCCACATCTCGGATCGAAAGACCGGGGTTGGCTTCAACGCACTTCAACACCTTGCTGCGCAGCTGACGATCCCTGGTTCCAGTTTTTTCGTAGGTCCGCTGATTACTTTCCACATTCACTTGAGTTTTGAGCACTCGACAAACTACTGTTTTTTCCGGCACCTTCAGCACTTTAGTCAGCTTGGAACCTGACCACTCAGGATTTTCCAGCTGTTTGTGCACAATACTTTTTCTTCTTTCGAGTTCCATTTGACGTTATTTCTGAACGCAATCGGCTACTTTGATCAAACTTGCACCAGTTCTAGACAAAATAGTCAAAAGGTCGAAAGTAACATCTGTAAACAATGACTTCTAGCGTATTTTTCTGGGATATGCTTGCTCCCACAAACAAAATAGCATCTGAAACAGATACAGGGAGTTATTACCTACTCGTCGGCAGTGGATATAGATGTTAAAAACCTGGCATTTCCAGGAAATTTACGTTTTAACTCATTGTTTACAATTGTTACTTTCGACCTTTTGACGATTTTGTCTAGAGTTGTTCTCTATAGAAGTGTAAACAAACCACTGTCAGAGGCGTGCTAGCGGCGCGCGAGGGGCGTACCAATTTACTTTTAGTCAGCCTTTCTTACAGTATGGGCAACGAAAGGGGTCCCCAAGAAGGAGTCCGCTCACCACTAATGTGGTCCATAGTTGTAGACAATCTTCTACTATAAGAAGCTTAGAGGAAAAGGGTTAAGAGGTACAGTCATCATAGTGAGGAGAAAGTTTGACAATATCAAACTCTTAAAGTTTGAGAGAATGCAATGGGCCCTAAAATTGAACCAATTTTAGTGTATTCAGGAGGGCCTTTGCATAAATCCATCAAAAGTAGTAATTGTACCTTTTCCCAGGAATAGGAAGTTGAATCTAAAAGATTTTCAGCTATGGGAATTGGAAATTCATCTTAGTGAACAGGTTAAATACCTAGGAGTGATATTGGATGCCAAACTGAACTGGAATGCTCATCTTGCGTGTGTGATCGATGAGGCAACCAGTGTTTTCTGGATGGGTGCAAAAACACAAATGTACTAAAGGGTGATACGGTCAAAATTTGGTCAAGGGAAAACGCGTGTAAATCGGTGAAATCGTTTATTTAAAAAATCAAATTAAATTTCTTTTTCAAGTTCAATTAGTATAAAATTCAGGAAAAATATTCAGTAAGGCTTCCGCTTTTCCAAATCCGAATTGCCGGGCCTTACGCTTGACCCCTGCCATCAGATTTTGTACAGCCACCTTGTCCACCTTCTTCGCCGCAGAAAGCCAGTTTGCCTTGAACTGCTGCTCGTCCTTAGCAGTTTTTTTGGTCTTCTTTAGGTTCCGCTTGACAATAGCCCAGTATTTCTCAATTGGGCAGAGCTCTGGCGTGTTGGGAGCGTTCTTGTCCTTGGGAACCACCTGCACGTTGTTAGCGGCGTACCACTCCATGGCCTTTTTACCGTAATGGCAAGATGCCAAATCCGGCCAAAACAGTACGGAACAACCGTGTTTCTTCAGGAAAGGCAGCAGACGTTTATTCAAACACTCTTTCACGTAAATTTCTTGGTTGACAGTCCCGGAAGCTATGAAAATGCTGCTTTTCAAGCCACAGGTACAGATGGCTTGCCAAACCAGATATTTCTTTGCGAACTTTGACAGTTTCGTGTGCTTGAAAATATCTGCTACCTTTCCCCTTCCTTTTGCCGTATAAAACTCCTGTCTCGGAAGCTGCTTGACGTAGGTTTCGTCGTCCATTACCACGCAGTCAAACTTCGTCAGCATCGTCGTGTACAGCCTCCGGGATCGCGCTTTGGCCGTCGTATTTTGTTTATCATCGCGATTTGGAGTCACTACCTTCTTGTAAGTCGATAGTCCGGCTCGTTTTTTGGCTCGATGCACGGTTGTAGACGATACACCCAGCTTATTTGCGGCATCTCGGAGAGATAGGTTAGGGTTTCGCTTGAAACTACCGGCAACTCTCTTTGTCGTCTCAGCGGCTTCCGGTTTTCGATTTCCCCCCGATCCAGACTTCCTGGCTGTCGACAAACGTTCCCCAAACACTTTAATTACATTTGTAACGGTTGATTTGGCAACTTTTAGCGATTTTGCCAACTTTGCGTGCGAGTAGCTCGGATTTTCGCGATGCGCGAGCAAAATTTTGATACGCTGCTCTTCTTGCTTGGACGGCATTTTGACAACTGAAGAGTGAATTCCAAAATCAAAATAGGAGCAACATTCTACACACACACACCTTCAAAATGAGGGGTGTTCAGGTTTTTTAAATGCAAAATTGAAAGAAATACGTCAAGTTGATATTGACCAAATTTTGACCGTATCGCCCTTTACATTAACAATAAAAATCACTTCACATTTTTAGGCGACCTTTTTTTAGCGCACGTGGCGCCATAAGTGAGAAACGTGGCAACTACTACACGCTAAATCCACACGATCGTTATAAGGTGTGGCCCATCAAGAATTGGAACAAATATTTTTGATTCTTACAGCGACCCTCAGAAGTTTTTTTTCGCGGTGCAGTTCGAACGTGTTTCAGAGAAATTCAAAATGGAAGAAGAAAAAAGAAAAATAATTGTGCGCAATCATTTGGAAAACCCTTCGTGGTTTGGGCCAAAACTTGCTGAAGTGTTGGGTTTTCCCCGAAATACCGTGTGGCATGTTTTGAAAAAGTTCAGAGAAACTTTGTCGACGGATTTCAGGCCTCAAAGCAAGCGTCGGGCGGGTACTGTCAACCGTCAACTGCGGAACAAAGTCATCAAGAACATTAAGGCAAACCCCAACATCTCAGACCGCGATTTGGCCAAACAGATTCGCGCCGCACGCAGTACCTTGCAATAGATTCGTCTCCGGGAAGGCTTCAAGTCATACCGTGCCTCTAGACAACCAAATAGGGATCAAAAGAAAAAAAATGGGGCAAGAATCGGGGGAAAAAAATTGATGATGGGGGTGAAAAAAATTAAGGCGCCCCCTGTAGGGTGACAAGTAACACATTTTCATGCTTTTATGTTGAGTAACCTTCTTTATAACCAAATCTAGTCATAAACAAGTATTTTCAACCGTTATAAAACTTATGTGTTGCTTGGGAAACCTATGTAAAGGCCGATTTCAAACAGCTACCGGGACAAAAAATTTTACTTGGCTACGGCTCGCGGAGATGTTCCTGCCAAATTCAAGTTTGTGTTTGCAGATAAATTTGCACGTAAATACATGATTTGGCAAGGCATCTGTAGCTGCGGTAGGAAGACCAAGGTTTTCATCACTGATAAGACATTTAATTCAGAGCTGTACAGAACTCCAAAAGCGAATATTGCCATTCATCAGATCCCACAATGAACCTGTCATGTTTTGGCCAGATCTTGCAAGCTGTCATTGCAATAAAACAGTGCTACAGTGAAACCAACGGAATTCAGTTTATACCGAAAGAACTCAACCCACCAAACTGTCCCCAGCACAGACCGATAGAGAAATTTTGGGCTATTATGAAGAGGAAGCTGAAGGTGAATGGCAGAGTCGTCAAAAGCATCGATGAATTGAGAATCAGGTGGAATAAGATTGCCAAAACGATGGATGAGAATAATGTGCGCCGGTTGTTGAAATGTATTTCGGGAAAAGTTCGCAAATTTCTTCGAAATCGAGATGATTAATTTTTTTTTGTATTTTCCCTCTAAAGCTCACATAAAGTCGAACATTTTAGTTAAAACAGAATACTATTTTGTTAATGTATATCCGAAATATGCGCAATAGTCTATGTTCCAATTCTCACTGGGCCACACCTTAATTATAAGACATGACCTCTTATTTGTCTTCTCTTCAATAGTTAACAACTAAGAAAAATGTTCATTATATATTTCACAAGATGCGTAGAAATATTTGCCATTGAATGATGCATAACATTGAACAGATATTCTGATACAAGCTTAAGTTAGGGAAATACCAATCAAACGAATGCCTTATCTGGGAAATTTGAATTGGTCGTCCTGAAAAGGAAGGATTTTAAATGGTGAGCATGGTTCGCGATCGAATTCAACTACTCGTCACCGCGCATTATCAGCTGGCTACAGTTGCTAGGCTGCTGACTGTCAACTGGCTCAAACTGGACAACAATTCATTCAATGCGATAAGTAAGAGAAATTTCAATCCAACAAACTCACAATTCGAGAAAGTTGAATAAGTTGTCCTGAAAAAGACGGATTTTAAATTATGACTATGTCCGCTACTAAATTCAACCGTACAAAATTGCCATCTTTTTTTTCAAACATCGATTTAGAGTCGCTTTGGACCGATTTAAACCAACAGTCAGGATGCTGTTGAGCATGATCATGAGCATGACCATTAGCCTAAGACAAAATTTAAATTCCAGTTCCGGTGTGATTTTTGGAAGCCTTTTTGGTCCACATAATAACTGTGCGAAATTTCAGCTCGATCGGTGAAACTATATTTTAGTGCCCGCGGTTTTAATTTTACATACGATCTTCTATGGGGAAACTTAATTTTACAGAGAAAAATCTGGAGAGGTGACCAGTTGTCCTCTAAAAATAAACCAAGCCAATAACTCCCTGGGAAATTTGACCATGAAGTTTTGGCCACTCGTAGTTTACTACTCCGTGATTGATCGAAGTCAGCAAAAGTTGCACAGTGAACCAACGGAATGTCACTTCTCAATGTGCAACTCTTTTCGCAGGGAAGGAATGTTAGTTTGATACTCGTTGCTACTTAAAGCCGTATATACAATTGCACCCCCATACCCCCATACTCAGGAACTCTTTTTTTTTAGGTTTCATCTTTGTAGATGAGACAATAGTGAGTGAAACTTTTTATACGTATTTTAGATTATTTTCCATGTATAATATTTTACGGAGATGCACCATAGAAATATTTAACCTTCCTACGATATTTGGGTCAATTCTGACCCATGGCGCAACTTCAATGTACGCTATCTTTTTTATTTTTAGACCAATCGAGGTGAAATTTTCTGACTTTTAATATTTAACGGAGTTCTTCATTTTTGCATAAATTTGTTTTCTTCAAAATCTGTTTAAAGTTGTTGTACAAAAAAAGTGACACATAAGACATATGGGTCAATATTGACCTCGATTTCAACCCTTCGTAGAACTTCGAGATTTTAACTTAAAGTCAATGTTTATGCACCATTTGAAAGGTTCTGGTCTCAAAAAAAAAAAAACTGGTTCCGGTAACATTGGCCACCGGGAATCTGCTACTAAGGGAAGGAAGTTTTAGTTTGGCTGTGTTAACAGAAATGCATATAAAACATTCCAGACTTATCTTAGAGAATTGGCGTCTTCAGCAAACTTTCACAGTGCATAACGAATCGTCTTTTGATATTATAATATTAGTTCCAAATCGTGCTGCAGAGATGGCGCTGAAGTCTATCTTTGCGCCAAATGAAGTTCAAGAGAGTTGCCATTTTGGTAAAGTTGTTTTGAATATAAAATTAAGTCATTTGACATTATCAGATTAGTTCCAGATTTTGCCGCAGAGATATCGCTGCAGTCTATCTTTGTCAAATGAAGGTTTAGAGAGTTGCCGTGTTGGGTAAAGTTGTTGAGAATGTAAAATGTAGCCACTTGACATTATCAGATTAGTTCCAAATTGCGCCGCAAAGATGGTACTGCAGTCTAACTTTGCAACATGAGGCTCTAGAGAGTTGACGTCTTGAGCAAAGTTGTCGAGAATGTAAAATGAAGACATTTGAAATAATCACATTAGTTCCAAATCGTACCGCAGAGATGGAGCTGCAGCCTAACTAATATGATGTAGTCAAAAGACGACAAAGAAACTTTGCCATTCTAAGAAACTTTGCAGAAAAGGGCAACTCTCGAGAGCTTTATTTTACAGAGATGGACTGCGGCGCCATCTCTGCGGCAAGATCTGGAGCTAATATGATAATCTCACAAGACGACAATTGAAATATTAAGAATTTTTACCAAAAGCGACACATATCTAGATCTTCATTTGGCAAAGATAGACTGCAGCGCCATTTCTGCGGCATGATCTGGAACTAATATGATAATGTCAAAAGACGACAAATGACATACTGAGAAACTTTGACCAGGACGTCAACTCTCTAGCGCTTCATTTTGAAAAGATAGACTGCAGCGCCATCTCTGTGGCATGATCTTGAACTAATATGATAATGTCAAAATACGACAAATGACATACTGAGAAACTTTGTCCAAGACGGCAACTCTCTACAACTAGTCAGGAACGTTTACTATGCAATTCTGTTCGCACATCGAAATCAAAACCTCGTTCCCGGAGTAGCAAGTGATGTAGTAATTAAAAAAAACGACGATAAAATGTTGGCAAAGTGCCGAAAATTTCAATTTTAGCCTCGAAGCACAGATTGATTATTTGATTATTACAAAGTCTCACGTGGAATCAGTGAATAATGCATGGAAAAAAAAATTAAATTTCATTTTTACTAACGCTTATTTATTTTCTTTTTTGCCTACAGGTAAGAACCATACCAATGACACGATCGATTCACATGCTGTAAGTATAGTTGATGTGGATGTCCAGGAGTCTATCCACTTTTTGAAACATTCATAGACAAACAAATGTTACGTACCGTTAACTCATTTTGGCTGAAAAGTAGCATGACTGAGTAGCTAATTAAGCTAGCAACAATGGAAATTCTTTAGTAACAAATTTTCTTCTATTTTTTTTATAAATCATTTATTTGTACAGGTTCAATCGATCCACTTTACAGAGCCAAGTTTTCATTATTATATACATCAGTTGTCTCAAAACTAAAGTTACCCCCGGTAGAACCATTCACTCGCAATTACGCGCAACCCAAAGCTGCAGGGGTCTAGAGAAAATCTCCTCCCAGAAACAAGTTTGCAAAAACCTAGCCCTCGCCTAGTAAAAAGTCCCACTAGATGGGGAGAAGAGCCCGCCCTTTATTCACAAAATGTTAACAACAGGAAGTTGGCAGCCCCACTCTTCCTATCCAAGTCGCTTCAATCGGGTGCTCTGATGGTCCCTTCCTACATCCCAACATATGATGTTATATAAATATACGAAAAATCCAGAGACATTAATATGCTTTTCTTACCTTGATTTTGAAATCATCTTGAAGCTTCTGTTAGAAAATTTTACTGAAAGTAAAATTGGTTAGGGTTATATACCGTTCCCCACTTACTGCTTCAACCACACTTTGATGTAGGGTCCAGATTGTTGACTCGGTGTTTCTGTTTTTGAAGAGCTGACTTTAGTAGCGGATATCGAGACTTAATGAGTTTCATAAACTCCAGATCACGTAGCGCGAATATCTCCAAACCGGTACATTGGGTTGTCTACCTTGAGCTCAAAGGGAATCATAAAGCTCACATCTGACTCCACGGTGCTCAGCACCAAACCAAATAATGTGATCGGCGTCCTGGTAGCCTTGTCCACATTCACAGAGATTGCTGTCACTCAGCCCAACTCGGTATAAATGAGCGTTCAAAGAATAATGATTGGACATGAGGCGAGACATCACACGAATGAAGTCTCAACCCACATCCATCCCCCCAAACCAAGATTTCTTCGACACCTTTGGGATGATTGAATGTTGCCATCGCCCCAAATCTCCTTTACTCAATTTATACTGCCAGCTGACGAGTGACTGTTGACGAAAAATAGGAAAAAAAAAATCATCGAAGGCGATTTGTCGATCGTAAATATCGCCTTCCATTACGAAGTGAAAAAATCTCTTGTGTGAATATTTTCCATTTTTCGTCTCGCATCGTTCCTTTCTCCCTCGGTACTGTTCATAGAAGTTCTGTTCAGTTAGCTAAAAGTCTTTCCTATCGGGATTTCACGGTGTCGGAAGCTACTAATCGGGAAACGCAGCATTTATAATTATCCGTTCCCGATAGTAATAGGTCCATTTCCGCGACAACAATTTAGTCGCCGTGCTTCAATCAGTGAAACTACTCTGCCGTTCTGGGCGGCACACGACACTATTCGGAGCACCAGAAGTAAGCGTCTATCCAAATAATGGCACTCAGTCAGACGTCGGTGTGAGCGAGATAAGGCGCTATAACCTTGGCAATTATTGCCGGGCTTTTGGTTCAAATGCCAAAAGTTCACCCATAGGCAAAAGGAGCATAAACTAATCTTTCTAGCATCTATGCTCCCAACGATATAGTACAAATTATTACACTGTTTAACTCTACATGGAAGCGTTTGGTACGGGAGGTCCACGCTTTCTTCCTTCCCTTGATTCAGAGTAGTAGAGCGATTCTGGATCTTTCTGCAATCGCTCTATTTCTTGGAATCCTCTCTGCGGCACACACTACGCAGTTGGCCTGGCCGATGACAAGAAAATGGTGTACTCAAGAAACCATCATTTTCCAGGATGCTTTCAAGAATTGGCTGCGTTAGTGTGAGATTAGATTAGATAGATTAGAGAATTCGATACCTGGCTCTTAAATTTCCTTCTATATTCCGTTAAATTATCTTCCAATTCTTGTTACGCAAAAAAAAATCATTGTTTCAAGAAAATTTACTAATAAACTGGCGATCTGCCTTTTGCGAATTTTTCGGGTTCAGCCATGGTAAAGTTACAGGAACATGGCACACTCGATTCCATAGGGCACGACATCAACCCCATGGATAATAATCCAAGTAACCTGAGAAGGCTGTTCGCTTCAGAAAATGTGCTCTTCATTATCTAGAAAAGGCGCGTACAGCGAATTGGTACACAGCCTGAATGTCGATTCCTTCTTTTAGTATCGTCCATCATTCCACATTAATCGTGAACGCGTTGAAACACCATGCGTCTCCTTCAGTTTGATCAATTCTGCGTAGAAAATGAAAAATTACAGTTCTTTTTTTGCAGCAAGCTGACGGTCAGATTGTTTGTGCACAAACATTGCATTTCCGTCTGCCCTTTAATCAGAGCCATTCGGTCCTCGCACATTCCACCGCAGGCCACAGTGCCGCGAAGTGATAAGAGATAATTGTGATAATTTTCAATATTCAGAGTTAAATAAAATAAGCCCCCCCCCCCACAGTGATGGCTTCCTTCTGCCTGGCGGGATGCCAAGCAAACACACAAATCCCTCCAGCAGCGGCAGTCGTCCATCGGCACATGAATAAAGTGTATTTGCCGTTTGCAGATGAAGCCGATAAAAATAAAAATGAAGCAAATAGTTTCGCATTCAGATGGGATTACTGGACAGGGTTGGAAAGACTGTTCTCAGAAAATGAGTGCTAAATTAATTTCTGCTGAAATCAT
The DNA here is from genome assembly GCA_024533555.2 of Aedes koreicus. Taxonomy (NCBI): domain Eukaryota; kingdom Metazoa; phylum Arthropoda; class Insecta; order Diptera; family Culicidae; genus Aedes; species Aedes koreicus. Next base: position 17,116 of record JAHHFK020002099.1, read on the forward strand.
TACTCTCGCAGTCGTCGGTTCCGTCGTCTCCGTCATCACCGCCGCCATCAGAACCGCTGGAATATGCCTAATCCAATTTCTGTCTTCGGAGAAAAACAGCGTAAACAATTTCCAACTTGATGTCATAATGGGCACTAGGGTGGTTCAACCGATTTGATGTAAGGAGCACGGTATGCGGACGTCATTATTCTAACTAAAAATTAATAAACTGCCGCTCATTGCAAGTCGGTACTTTTTGCGTTTTTTGTTGTTGTCAAAACTGCAGTTTTCAATGGAAATGATAACTAATCACCCCTTCTTTAATAATACTGGATGAATTCCAAAAGATTGAACTGGAAAAGATCGGAGAAAGCAACAAAAGTGACAAAGCAAACTTAAAAGGCGTCTTCCTCGGCTTGCTGATTCCTGTTATGGAACGGATTAGCAATGGTCGACTTTAGAGCACTTTTAGCTATTTGAATTGAAACCCAGCTGGAGCTGGAGGCAGCCAAATACATATTTTGAACAGCGCTAATAACAAAGCTCTAAGTAGTCTGAGTTAAGCGTCAAAGTTTTATTGGCAAACCGTTACGGCAATAACTTTCAAAGCGTCTTTACTTTCTCAGATCCCATGATAATTTTCTATATGGATTTTTTCAACCAGTTTATTAATGTGTACGGCTCAATCGCGTTAGTTTTACGAAGCCATAGGCAATGATTGTGAATTACACAAAGAAAAATGGTTTAATGTTAGCTTCTTCCTTCTCCTTTGCAACTCTAGCTGACTTTTTTTTTTGTTTACATCCACGTTCTACATAAAAGCGGCGAACTGTATCAACGCGCGATCTCCTTCAGTTTATCATTAAGAATTTCGGTGTCCTCCGGCATTAAAACAGCATCCTCCATTTCTTCTTCCAGCACCTCACACGTTTTCAATTCCACCTCATTTTCAGCTTCTGATCCTATGGTGGCTGTGCCTTCGGTTACTGCACATTCATGAGTTTTTTTTGCAGTCTCTGCTCCGTTTTTGCCGACGCCCTTTCTGCTGACTTTGAGCATTCCGCTTGGGACAAGAAGGCATCAGGTGTCCCTCAGGTGTTGGCGCAAGTCGTCCTCAAGTTCTCCATCTGTCGTTGGTGCATAATCTTCCATAGCTCTTTTTGTTTAACTGTATCATATGCGGTTTTGAAGTCGATGAATAGATGATTCGCAGGGACTCTAAATTCGCGGTACTTTTGGAGGACCTACCGCACAAAGTGAATGTTTGGTCCCTTGTAGACCGAATCTATTTGCTAGTGGCGACAGTTCCTGGAAGATGATTTGGGATAGCACTTTATAGGCGGTAGTAAGAACGATAATCGCCCGACAGTTTTCGCAGTCTTGTTTGTCGCCCTTCTTGTAGTTGGGGCAGATAACAATTGGCCAACTTGTCGAGGCCAACTTGATAAGTTCTGCTCCAATACCATCACTTTCAACCGATTTGTTGCCCTTCAGCTGCTTGATGGTATCCTCAACTTCACCTGTCGTCGAGGGTGGCACATCTCCGTCACTTGCTGCATCGCTGACATTAAAGTGATGTGTGTGAGCCGATCAAAGTTTTTATTAATAAGTCAAATTCTTTTTCTTTTTCAAGTTCAGTTAATACAGAATTACAGGAGAAATATTCAGCTCAGCTTCCTTTTTACCAAATGCGAATTACCGGGTCTTTCGTTTAACACCTGCCATTAGGTTTTGTACAGTCTCCTTTTCCACTTTATTCGCCGCAGAACGCCAGTTTGCCTTGAACTGTTTCTCGCTCACAACAGCTTTTTGAGTCTTCTTAAGGTTCCGCTTGACGATGGCCCAATATTGTTCGATTGGGCGGAGCTCTGGCGTGTTGGGAGGGTTCTTGTCCTTGGGCACCACTTGAACGTTGTTGGCAGCATACCACTCCATGGCCTTTTTTCCGTAATGGCAAGATGTCAAATCCGGCCAAAATAGAACGGAACAATTGTGTCGCTTCAGGAAAGGCAGTAGACGTTTTTGTAGGCACTCGCTCAGATAAATTTCCTGGTTGACGGTTCCGGTCGCAATGTAAACATTGCTCTTCAAGCCACAGGTACAGATGACCTGCTACTCTAGTTGTTTCTTCGCGAACTTTCCTAGTTTAATGTGTTTGAAAATATCTGCCTCCTTTCCCCGTCCGGTCTTCCGTATAGAATTCCTGTCCAGGAAGCTGTTTAAAGCCTGCCTTGACGTAAGTTTCATCGTCCTGTACCACGCAATCAAACTTCGTCAGGATCGTCGTGTAGAACTTTCGCGATCGTGCTTTGGCCGACGTGTTTTGTTTATCGTCGCGATTTGGAGTCACCACTTTCTTGTAAGTCGACAGTCCAGCTCGTTTTTTAGCTCTATCCACGGTTGAAGGCGCCACTCCCAGCTTTTTTGCGACATCTCGGACGGAGAGGTTGGGGTTCCACTCTTTTTGTCGTCGCTGTGGCCTCCGGCTTTCGATTTCCCCCCGATTCAGCTTTCCTGGCTGTCGACAAACGTTCACCAAACACTTTTTTTATACGTTGGTAACAGTTGATTTAGCCACATTCAACAATTTCGCCAACTTGGGGTGAGAGTAGTTTGGATTTTCGCCATGCATGTGCAAAATTTTGATGCGTTGCTTCTCTTCCTTCGACGACATTTTGATAACTGAAGTGCTAATCTCAAAATCAAAATAGAAGCATGATGCTACACGCACACATCTTCAAAATGAGGGGTGTGCAAATTTTTTAATGCCCGATGAAAGGAAATGCGTCAAGTTTAAGTCGACCAAATTTTGATCGAAACACCCTTTACTTCCTTCACTGTATTGGTCCTTTTCCTGAACTCCATTCAGATGTTCATTGAAGCGCTGCTTCCACCTTTCGGTCACTTCAAATCCGTAAAAATACCCCCGACACATTCCAGCTTTTAAGAGGTACACTGAGTTTCTGGAGAACTTTCGCGTTTTATGTGAGCAGTACAGCTATTCTAGATCTTTCTGGCGGCGTTCTTTCTTCCGGAAGAGTTGGGTTTGCTGCTTCCGCTTCCGTCTGTACTACTCCACATTCCGACGGGTAGATTGACGCAGCATAAGTGCCCGTTCTGCGCTTCCAACAACTGCTGACATTCCTCGTCGAAACGTACAACGTAACCTAAGACGTTCTCGGCTACTCTGCTGATAGCTGCTTTCACGGAGTTCCAACAGTCCTTGAGACAGGCTTCGTCGAGCTTGCTCTCTTCCGGCAGTGCAGTTACGAGCGATAGCGCGTAGCCTACGGCGACGTCCGGTTGCTTCAGTCTCGCGAAATTGTATCGTGACGGGCGTCAGTACCGGAAGTTGTTCACTACGAAGAGCTTTGGGCGCATCTTAATCGTCACTAGGTAGTGGTAGTGATGTCTGAGAAGTGCCGACCATCCATCAAAACGTGCTCGATTTGTGATACCGTTTGGTTTGGTGACATCCTGGTGTACCGATATGGCTGTGCTGGGGGAAGGAAGGCGGTAAAGTCAATATGTCGAAGGCCGTTGTCGTTGGTCAGCTGGTGTGCGCTGAAATTTTCAATCGCCGGTTCATACTCCTCCTCCTCCTGGCCAACCTTAGCGTTGAAATCCTCAATGGTGATCTTGATGTCATGGCTTGCGCAGCGGTCGTATTCACACCGTGGATCTTTTCAACACACCTTCTGCAGCGCTACGATGTCGAACTTGCGGTTCTTAAATTCGTCGGAAAGCACGCAAGTACTTCCAATGAATAATCCGTAGCCTAAGTCCATGCCGATTGTTCCGGTTCGAATCTCTTCCTTGTGTATTATTCATTGCTATAGGACCTTCGGCTTTTGTATTTTGAGTCTTGGGCGCACTAACAAAATGGTAGCTCAGCCACTCCTAACATAGACAACAGACGCCGCTCTGAGCCGTCGCTGACCTGGAAGCAGACGCTCGATTGTAGTTCATTTAGCGTTAGCCAAGATGCACTACGAGGAGGCGAACTACCAAGTGAACAAGTAACAGCTAAAAAACGTTCTATAATGAAAAAGTGGTTAACACCCTTGCCTATCACGCCTAGGTCTCTAATTCAAATCTCACCTCCGAGAAGTCACAAAAATTTCCCAAACGAATAACTATGACGGGAGATAAACCAGCCCGAGGCAACAAATCTCGATAATGATAATCTTCTATAGGGGCTGTTTATAAACCACGTAGACTTTTCTGGGGGAGGGAGTCCAGTTTTGACCAAAGTCTACGCTCCATACAAAATTTCAAAAAAATATAAGAAGAAAAGTCCCCGGGGGGCGGGGAGGGCTTGTGTCTGATATTTTCAAAAATGAGTCTACGGGGTTTATGAACGGGCCCATATTTATAAAAATGAATTTCTGTCTGTCTGTCTGTCTGAAAGTCTATAAACTCGAAAACTACTGAACCGATCCGCGTGAATTTTTGTATGGAGAGGTTTAACGGACCGGGAAAGGTTCTTATGATAGTAAGAGACCCCTTCCTTTTCTGGAAGGGGGGGCTCTCATACAAATGAAACAGAATTTTCTAAATAACTCAAGAACTATTCAAGCAAATGGAACCAAATTTGGCATGTGGGGTTTAATGGAGGCAAATAAATGGTCGTTTGAGACCCCTCGCTTCTCTAGAAGGGGGGCTCTTATACAAATGAAACTGAAATTTCTGCATAACTCTAGAATTAGTAAAACAACTGGAATCAAATTTGGCATGTGAATTTGGCATGTGGGGATTTTGGAGGCAGGAAATGTTTCTACTGTGGTTCGAAACCCCTACTCTCTCTGGTGGGAGGGGGGGGGGGGGGGGGGTGCATCTCATCCAAATGAAACATAAATTTAAACCAAACATGAGAATTATACCTACTATTATGAAAATTTGTAAGCAGGGGTTTTTGATGCCGGAGAAGGTTCTTATGCTGAGGTTCGAGACTCCTCCCCCGTCTGGAAGGGGGGGGGGGGCTCCCATACTAATGAAACACAAATTTCTGCATGACTCGAGTACTTACCTAGAAAATAGAACCAAATTTGGCAGGTGGGGGTTTTTGGAGACATTTTTTTTTCTATGGTGGTTTGAGACCCCTCCTATTTCAGGAAGTGATGGCTCTCATACAAATGAAACAGATTTTTTTGTGCATAACTCGAGAGCTAATAAAGCAAATGTAACCAAATTTGGCATGTGGAAGTTTTTGAAAGCGAAAAATATTTGTATGGTGGTTTGAGACCCCTCCTCCCTCTAGAAACAGGGGTTCTCAAACAAGTGAAACACATATTTTAACCGAACATTAGAATTATCCCAACTGTTATGAATTTTTTTGGGGTTTTTGGGGCCGGAGAAGGTTCTTATGTTGGTTCGAGACTTCTCCCCCGTCTGAAGGGGGGGGGGGGGGGGGCTCCCATACAAATGAAACATAGATTTCTGCATAACTCGAGAACTAATCAAGCAAATGGAACCAAATTTGGCAAGTGGGGGTTTAATGGAGGTAAGAAATGTTTCTATGGTGGTTTGAGACCCCCCTTTTATCTGAAAGGGATGGCTCTCATAGAAATCAAACAGAAATTTCTGCATCACTCAAGCACTAATCAAGCAAATGGAACCAAATTTGGCATGTGGAGATTTTTGAAGGCAAGAAATTTTTCTACGGTGATTTGAGACGCCTCCTCTTTTATGGAAGGGGGTGGGGTGCCTCAAACAAATAGAACACAAATTTAAACCAAGCATGAGAATTATCCCTACTGTTTTGAAAATTTGTTTGCAGGAGTTTCTGGGTCCGGAGAAGGTTCATATGATGGTTCGAGACTCCTTCCCCATCTGGAAGGGAGGGGGGGGGGCATATAGATAAAACACAAATTTCTGCATAACTCGAGAACTAATCAAGCAAAGGAAACCAAAATTAGCATGTGGGAGTTTTTGGAAGCAAAAAATGTTTCTATGGTGGTTTTAGACTCCCCCTCTCTCTGGTGGGGGGGGGGGGGGTGCGTCTCATCCAAATGAAACATAAATTTAAATCAAACATGAGAATTATCCCTACTGTTATGAACATATATAAGCAGGGGTTTTTGGGGCCGGAGAAGTTTCTTATGATGATTCGAGACTCCACCCCGCCTGTAAAGCGGGGGGGGGGGGAACGCCCATACAAATGAAACACAACTTTCTGCATTACTCGAGAAATAACTTCGCAAATAGAACCACATTTGGCAGGTGGGGGTTTTTGGAGACACTTTTTTTCTATGGTGATTTAAGACCTCTCCCCTATCAGGAAGTGATGGGTCTCATACAATTTAAACAGATTTGTTTTTGCATAACTCGACAACTAATCAACCAAATGGAACCAAATGTGGCATGTGGGGATTTTGAAGGCGAGAAATATTTCTACGATGATTTGAGACCCCTCCTCCCTCTAGAAGCAGGGTTTCTCATACAAGTGAAACACAAATTTCAACCAAACATTAGAATTATCTGTTATGAATTTTTTTAGGGGTTTTTGGGGCCGGAGAAGGTTTTTATGATGGTTTGAGACTCCTCCCCCATCTAAAGGGGAGGGGGGGCTCCCATACAAATGAAACACAGATTTCTGCATAACTCGAGAACTAATCAAGCAAATGGACCCAAATTTGGCAAGTGGGGGTTTAATGGAGGTAAGAAATGTCCATATGGTGGTTTGAGACCCCCCTCTTATCTGAAAGGGATGGCTCTCATACAAATCAAACTGAAATTTCTGCGTAACTCAAGCACTAATCAAGCAATGGAACCAAATTTGGCATGTAGAGATTTTTGAAGGCAAGAAATGTTTCTACGGTGGTTTGAGACCCCCCTTCTTTGGGGGGGGGGGGGTCTCAAACAAAGGAAATACAAATTTAAACCAAGCATGAGAATTATCCCTACTGTTTTGAAAATATGTTTGCAGGAGTTTCTGGGTCCGGAGAAGGTTCATTTGATGGTTCAAGACTCCTTCCTCGTCTGGAGGGGAGGGGGGGCTCCCATACAGATAAAACACAAATTTATGAATTGCTCGAGAGCTAATCAAACAAATGGAACCAAATTTCGCATCTAGGAGTTTTTGGAGGAAGAATTTTTTTTGCAATGGTGGTTCGAGACCCCTCGCCTCTCTGGAGGGGGGGGGGGGGCTCTCATACAAATGAAATAGAATCTTCAATCAAACATAAAAATTATTCAGGCAACTAAAATATAAAATGTGTATTTCTCGGGTAGGCAGCATGTTCTGATAGAAGTTTGAACCCCTTCTTAGTCAAGAATGGGGGATGCTTGAGTTACTTATAGTGCTACATAATGCACAAGAAGTTAATCTAAAGTTATGCAAGGAAAATTACGTCCAAACTGACAGGATAAGGTCGGTGTTCGTGTTCGAAAGAAATTTCTTTTTCTATCTCAAACCCATGTTAAATTCCGTTAACTGAAACGGAAAAGTAAAGAATCGAAAAGAAATTTCTGCAGCAGTATCCACCTGAAAAGAATGATAAATAAAATTGGAATTTGTAAGGTTTCCCCGCGAACTAATGGGAGCTGTCACTTTTACTTTCGAAAAACTATTCCGCTCGATTATTCCGTAAGTGAAGGTGACATTTCGTTCCATGCAGATCAATTGTCAATATTCCGCTTGCTAATATTAAACAAAATTCCGTAGCCTCTCTACTTTTTAAGTCGATACTGGTCTTATGAAATACTTCTACACAGAAAGAAAAACCATGGTAGAAACTAACGATCCGAGGGTTAAATTAAACACACACACACACACACACAGACCTACGTTTTATTTTGCAGAAATTACACACATTAGGCATCGAAAATGTTTTAACAAAACTCATAAAAGCACCATTTTTATTAAATTTCCATTCATTTAGTAGCCAGTGTAGCAAGGCTCGCACCGGGTTCAGCTATTAAAAAACAAAAATTGACGAAAAATAAATAGAGGTATTAGTAATGCAGAAAATGAAAAATTACTACGGAAAAACTAAAATGCTCCTAACTTTATTGAAACTATCAATAATTTAATGATTTTCAAGCAATGTAAAAGCTCAACATTGCAATTAAACATTCAACAATTTCCATAAACAAAAAGAAATCCTCCATGAAAAAAACCAAAAAATTTCATAAAAGTATAACAACAAACATAAAAAAATCCATAAAAAAATCATACAAAACAATAAAAAAGAAGCAATTAGACTATCAAATTAAGCAATAAAACAATAAAAAAATTAATAAAAATTATTCAATAATTAAAAAATAGAAAAAAATGACAACTTCCCATAAAAAAATATAAAATGCATTAAAATAAATCATATATTGAAATGAAATTTTTCCAAAAATACCTTAGTAGTAGAATAGTTCATCATTAGCGTTTTTACGAACACTCACGCTGGTAAAAATAGATTGCGCTTTGGATGAACATTGTGATAGAAAGGTTTGAAGTTCTGCCGTTACTTTTTGTGAACTGTAAAGTATTGAAGAGATGATTAGATATTAGCTGTACTTAATTGAGAATTTAGTTGTCACTGCATGCATAGTGTCATGTTATTCAGCAAGAAAGTTCCACGGAACTAATCTAGCACCGAAAGTGAACTTCTATGTTCGCTTTTCAGGTAGAATAAGAAGTTTAGGTTACTTCGGTGGGTCACACTATTCGGAAGTTCATTGAGCTGCAGAATTTCTTTTTCATTCCAAACCGATACCGATCGTCCGATATCCAAACAAATCACACACAGTTACCGCTCCAACATCAGCAATTCCATTTCCTCGGAACAACAAACCCCTCCTATGCCACACGAGGTGCCACAAATTACGAGTGTTGATTTTTGGAAATTCTAACCAATCGACGATCAATTGATATCGAATCGGATTTAAATCCGATCCGACAACGACCTATTAATTGAAACACAATCCTTCCGGGTAATTCATTATCGTTGGTAATTATTGAAGGCGCTCACCCAAACCGTCACCAACATCCTTGTCTCTGTCTATTTATAGAAGAAGGAAAATAAAAAAGTACAGCCCGATTATTCCCCCGCGACCAAACTCGACTGACCGACCGTTCAACTAGTTTTCGACTCCCATCGTCGTCGGCGTCGATGTCGTGTCCTTCGCACAGCTCATTCTCAGGGGGAGTCGATCCCGTTCAGTATATGAAAAATGCTTTCAAGCTTACTGCCTCCGACGTCTGCGTAGGTATTGGTGGGGAGCTGTCAACGTGGTAGTTAACGTGTAGTAGTAGTACCAGAGTAGTAACGGACACGGGGACACTACCGTCATCGCTTGGAGTGGTTCGTATGCGTGTGCGTTCCAAGTCAGGGAGGGGGTGGTAGCTGAAGAGGATTCTGTGAACGAAAGCTCCTCACTGCTTTCAAGCCAGCAACAGCAGCAGCGGCAGTGTAGAATGTCCTGTTTGAAGTTTGAGTTTGCGCTCTAGCACGCTTCAAACGTCCCGTTCCCGTGCGAACTGGAAAAATTCTTAACTCATATTTCGGATGGTGGTACTAGAATGCAAGCGCCACCGCACTCACACACGGGCAGCGCTGTCAGTGTAAGTGGCAGTAACAAGTTTCAACAGAAAACAACAATAATTGGAACTGACTTGGTTTTCGGTTGTGCTGTGAGAGAAAGAAAACCGAAGCAAGCAGGGTGGGTGGCCTGCAGTACTAGCTCGATGGGAAAACCCGAATCGGGATGAGTGACGAAAATTAGCCCGTCGGTGGGTCTAGAACTTTAGAATCCGTGTTCGCTCTGGCAGTCACGCGTGAATCTCCTATTCGGTTTCTTCGTCGAGGCTTCGAGCGTTCCGTGGCTTAGTGTGCAGGACACGGAGCAGCTCAGCTTTTCGGATTATTCCTTCAAGGCGGACTGCGAAAGAAGCGCCATATTTGTGTGTCCTCGACGTCGTTCGTTGTCCATGGTCACGTAGTTTTACAGGAGTCCTATAATTTGAAGAAAAGAGGAAGAGTTGGAATAACATGTGTGAAAAAGAAGTGCAGGGTTCTTGATTGTTCGGAAAACTCACCACGGATGGAGGAGTATTCTCGACAGTGTGCCAAAATTAGCCAGTGCTATTGAATTGTGATAAAGTTTGTGGAAGCAATTTCGGAAATGAATTCCAAACTGCAGCAAATGTGATCCCCAAGGCCAACGCAGGTCCAGTGTGAATGTGATTTGTGATAATCGGAAGCATATCAAATGTAGTATTATCCCCCTCCTACGCAATCAATCTCTCAACCAAGGAGAAAGTTCAGTGTCAATCATATTGCTCAAATGTGTGACAGCGAAAATACAGGGTGCTTTTTTATCAGGAGTAGTAAGGTGAGCACAACAACTGAAAGAAAAAAAGGATTACCTGCGGAAAAATTTTCACGATGATTTCCCATTCGCAGAAGAAAAATCATTAAAATGGCTTGCTCTTGTCCGCCTACCCACTACCGCCCGTGCGCGCACACACACGTGCTCCTTCGACCCCCCCCCCCCCCCCCACCATCCACAGTGCTCGGTTCAATGTGGTTCTCACGTCGTGTGTTGCTTCCAGTCATTCGAAAGGACGAAGACGACGACGAACGAATGAACGACCGAATCCAACAAGGGTCTCTCCAGTGAGCCATAAATGAGTTTGTTCCTTCCGCTCTGCTCCGATCCGCTCCGATTGCTTCACCTCCTCGGCCTTCGCCTCGTTTCCATTGATAGCGTGGAGTTTCCCACAGTCCCCACTCCACAACCGTATCCTATCGGACAGTGAACGTGCTGCGTTAACCTTCCTTCCGTCTCACCCGCAATTGCATTGGGGTTCAAATTCGAAAGGATACATACACTCGGGTTTTTCTTCTTCTTCTTCTTCTTTATCTGTAAGTATCTCTCGCTTACTGAATTTGCAGTGCTGCCAGATTGTGAACAATGGATAAGGATGCGATTGTTCGCTTGATGAGCCGCTCCTTGCCGATTTGTAAAGTTGCAATGTTGTGACGCATTTAACATCGAATTATGAAATGAATTGCTATGTTCTGATATTATTTAAATCCAATGGAATTCGTCAACACCATAAGGCTAAGGCAGTTCTAAAAACTATTTTTACCAAGTACCATCTGAAATGTTTAACCTCACGTTAACTTAACTTAAAATCCTAATATGAAATTATGTTAAGAATAGGAATTGTTTTTCTTGTTTAAGCATAGTGTTTAATTTTTATTGGAAACTAGCTGAACCCGGTGCGAGCGCTGCTACGCTCGCAGCTAAATGAATGAAAATGTAATAGAACTTTCGCGTTTATGGTTGTTTGTCGGAATGAGTTTTGTTAAAATATTTTCCTTGCTTATGTGTGACTTCGGTTATAGAGCTTTTTTCCGTTTTGTTTACGTTGCTGCGTTGCATAAATTTACTGTTAACGTTGCCGTTCGTAGAATGAAATCTATTCACTTTTTTTCAATAGTACATACACAGAAAGAAAAAGTGCGGTAGTTCCTACTATTTTAGCCCTCGGAAGCTACTATGGCAATCTGCGATGTCCGTTTTCGACGGGGCGGGGTGCCGTTCTTTGAACGCGCACACTTCTGAACGGAATTGTTTCACTGTTTTTGCCATCACGGCTAGAGTTCGACTGATAGAGCTGTCAAATTTTGCCTGCTGACTCATGGGTTACTATGATTGATGCTGCATGGGTAGTTTCGTCAGTGCGGGTGAAGGTAAACTCATGAAAATCGGCAATTTTTGTCGATTTTTTTTTTAATGCAAACGTTAGGTCATAGTATTTTGTTTACTATGTCATGTTTACATACCAGTGTATTACCATAGTAGAAATAAACTAAATTATTTTCTGCAAAAAATATTAGGTGTGTGTGTGTTTTTTTTATTAAACCCAGGGGGTGCGACTCTATCTCAGATGAAGGGATATTTTTGTTTTGCTTTTGTGCAATGTGCGCACGCTTAGTAGATAGAAAGAAGATTGATGAAGATTTTAAAGATTTACTGCAAAAAGCTGGCGCACGATGCAAGTTGATGGATTAAGATTCACAAGCTGAAACAAGATTTTTCAGAGATTGATTCGCTAGCGTGAGATTTTTCGATCATCTTGAATCTGGATTTAGATGTGTCGCACCCCCAGATTAAACCTTCGGATCGGTAGTTTCTACCATGGTTTTCCTTTCTGTGTAGAAGCACTTAAGAGAAAAAAATCTATCTTCAAACTTCACCGTATTCTGTCAGTTTGAACGTAATTTTCTCTTGCATAACTTTTTGTGAATAATGTAGCACTGAGAGTAGCTCAAGCATTCCCCTTTCTTGACTAAGAAGGGGTGTTGATTCTATCAGAACATGCTTCTAACCCGAGAATTACACATATTGTGTTGTAGTTGCCTATATAATTCTCATGTTTGGTTAAAATTTGTATTTCATTTGTATGAGAGCTTCCCCTTCCAGAAGGGAGAGGGGTCCCAAACTCTCCAAGAAAAAAATCTTGCCTCCAAAAACCCCACATGCGAAATTTGGTTCCTTTTGCAGGACCTTTTCTCGAGTTATGCAGAAATTTGTGTTTCATTTCTATGGGAGCCCCTTCTTCCAGAAGGGGGAGGAGTCTTAAACCAGCATAAGAATCTTCCCCGGCCTCAAAAACCTCTGCATACAAATTTTTACACCGATCGGTTCGATTTCTGTTTCATTGGTATTGAGAGTCCCCTTCCTTCTTCCAGAGAGAGGAGGGGTCTCAAATCACAATAGAAAGAAAAATCCTGCCTCCAGAATCCCCACATGCCAAATTTGGTTCCATTTGCTTGATTAGTTCTCGAGTTATACAGAAATTTGTGTTTCATTTGTATGGGAGGAGGGGGAGAGGTCTCAAACCATCCTAAACAAGAGCAAGCCACCTTCTCCGCCCGTAAAAACGACAGACAGACAGACAGACAGACAGACAGACAGACAGACAGACAGACAGACAGACAGACAGACAGACAGACAGACAGACAGACAGACAGACAGACAGACAGACAGACAGACAGACAGACAGACAGACAGACAGACAGACAGACAGACAGACAGACAGACAGACAGACAACAGAAGACAGACAGACAGACAGAAAAGACAGACAGACAGACAGACAGACAGACAGACAGACAGACAGACAGACAGACAGACAGACAGACAGACAGACAGACAGACAGACAGACAGACAGACAGACAGACAGACAGACAGACAGACAGACAGACAGACAGACAGACAGACAGACAGACAGACAGACAGACAGACAGACAGACAGACAGACAGACAGACAGACAGACAGACAGACAGACAGACAGACAGACAGACAGACAGACAGACAGACAGACAGACAGACAGACAGACAGACAGACAGACAGACAGACAGACAGACAGACAGACAGACAGACAGACAGACAGACAGACAGACAGACAGACAGACAGACAGACAGACAGACAGACAGACAGACAGACAGACAGACAGACAGACAGACAGACAGACAGACAGACAGACAGACAGACAGACAGACAGACAGACAGACAGACAGACAGACAGACAGACAGACAGACAGACAGACAGACAGACAGACAGACAGACAGACAGACAGACAGACAGACAGACAGACAGACAGACAGACAGACAGACAGACAGACAGACAGACAGACAGACAGACAGACAGACAGACAGACAGACAGACAGACAGACAGACAGACAGACAGACAGACAGACAGACAGACAGACAGACAGACAGACAGACAGATAAACATACAGACAGACAGACAGACAGACAGATTATCTTCAAGATTATTGAAATCTTATTCCAGTGCATGTTTCGTACACAGAAAAAAATGAATAGTAAGACGTGTAAAATTTTCTCTGGTTTAATTGCAAGCCAAAGCAAGTGTGTACAATTATGTTCGCAATCTTTTATACAGTATCCCGAGCAGCACGCAACCATCTGAACAAGCTACAACAACTTGATTGTTACTAGAATGAGTCACATATAAGTAATCTCAACTCATTTGCAACAAAAGTGTTACTAGTTGTCTCGATAATAAAGCCAACCATCGATCAAATGTGTTACTATGGATACAACATTGTTTGCAATCTTTCTTACAACAGCCCTGATTTCAGGGATATCTGGCTTAAATTTACATGAAAGATCTCATTAATTTATGCCAAATCTAGCATTCCTTTTGTGTGCATTATGTAACGAAGAAAATCAAAATGTTTCTTTCAAATTGTGTATGCTATCCGGATCTTTATTGAATGTTCCCAGCTTCTGGAAAGCTTCCAAATAGTTCCGAGATGCTTGCAGACTTGTTCTGGAATGTTTCCAGAGTGGTTCTGGAATGCTTGCAGATTGATTTTGGGATGCTTCTTGGCTTGTTCTCGGGGTGCTTCCGAATTTGAAATGGTTCCAGCATTGTTCTGAGTGCTGCCAGGAATACGTTCTGGGGAATACTTCCAAGAGTAGTTTTGGGGTGCTTCTAAATTTGGAATGTTTCCAGGATTGTTTCGAGATGAATGCTCCTGAATGCTTCCAGCATAAATCCGGAATGCTTCCAGAATATTTCTGGGAGGCTTGCAGTGTAGTTGTGGGATGCTTATGAGATGGTTCTGGGATACTCCCTGAACTGTTCTGGAATGCTTCTGGGATTGTTCTGGGGTGCTTTCGAATTTGGAGTATTTCCGCTATAGTGCGGAGATGTTTGAAGTTCTGCAATGCTGCCAGAATTGTTCTGGGATGCTTCCGAATTTTGAATACTTCCAGCATTGTTCTATGAGCTATCAGAATTTCAGAATTTAAATGCTTCCAGAGTAGTTCCGGGATGGATCAAATTTTGGAATGCTCACAGAATAGTTCCGAAATGTTTGCAGTATTGTGCTGGAATATGCCGGAATGTTTTCAAAGTAAATCCATAATGTTGAAACAATGATTTACACGCAAAAAAAAACCGCAGTAGAAACTACAATTTCGAGGGTTAAATTAAGCGCAAACACCTACAATTTTCAGCTGACTATAAATGCGTTTGATTTTACCATGCCTGCGATTAGATCATCCATGTTGCGGTTGATACCAATATGAGGTCTGTCAAATATACCACAAATGTTGAAGGATTTACCATAAACGTAGTAAATTTGACTGAAATTTCATGATAGTTTTGAAGATAGGCAAAAATGGTAAGCTTTTACTACAAGATTTTTTTCTGTGTAGCGATACTTCTAGCTTCATCTTCTTTATTGTTTCTCACGGGACTGTGAGCCTAGGGGTCATTCGTCCCGAAAATGCTTCTAGCGTAGTTGTGGGATGCTTATCGGATGGTTCTGGGATGGTTATTTCCGAATGGCTCTGGGATGCTTCCGGAATTGTTCTGGAATGTTTCCAGAATAACTCTAGAATGCTATCTGAGAAAATCCTGAATGCTTCCAGAGTAGTTGTGCGTTGCTTACAGAATGGTTCTAGGGTCTAGGATCACAACATTGATCTGTAATTCTACGAGAATTGTGCTGGGGTGCATGCAAACTTGTTCTGGAATGCTTCCAGCGTTGTTCTGGGATGCTTCCAAAATGGTTCTGGGATGCTTCCAGAATTGGTGTGGAATGCTTCCAGAATTGGTCTGAAATACTTCCAAAGTAGCTCCGGACTGGTTTCAATTTAGTTCTGAACTGCTTTAACAATATTTCTGGGATGCTTTCAGATTCTGAGATGCTTATAGGGCGGCTCTGCGATACTACCCGCATTGTTCTGGATTGCTTCCAGCATAGCACTGAGATGCTTGCAGAATGATTCTAGGAGGCTTCCAGGATAGTTCTGAGATGCTTCTGAATTTTAAACGCTTCCAGCATTGTTCTGGCTACTTCCAGAATTGCTCTGAATGCTTCAGAAAGTGTTCTGAGTGGATCAAATTTTTGAATGCTCAGAGAATAGTTCTGAAATGCTTGAAGCATTGTGCTGGAATACTTCCAGAATGGTTGGTGCAAGTGCTGGAATATGTTGGAATGTTTTCAGAGTAAATCCATAATGTTTCAACAATCTGGGATGCTTCCAGTGTAGTTGTGGGATGCTTATCCAATGGTTCTGGGATGCTCCCAGCACTGTTCTGGAATACTTCTAGAATTGTTCTGGGGTGCTTTCAAATTTTAAATATTGCCAGAACAGTTCGGAGTTCAATTGTTCTGCAATGCTTCCAGAATGGTTTTGGGATGCTTTCATGATTTCTCTTTGGTGCTTTCTATTTTTAAATACTTCCAGCAATGCTCTCGGCAGGGCTGGCAAATGTCATTTTCAATGAAAAATGACCAACAATTTTTACCGAATTACGTCTGAAAATCTCATCGGGCGAGAAAACGATGACAAAGATATTCTTCTAAATCTCATCGATTTTTTCGTCATTACAGCACGTGATAGTGTTTTGGTCATCGCTATTACAAACACATTTATTGATATAATTGTAAGTATCCTCACAAAAGTTCAAATAAAATTTCCAAACTATCGATAACATATTATTACTTGGCTAATTTCAAGTAAAATAATAAGAAATTTGTGAAACAAAATCGTATGAGAAAAAATCTCATGACTGCAGGATGGTGTGAGATTGACAAGAGTTCATTTCTTCTCATGACAGTGTGATGGCGTGTTTTTCATCGTTACATGATGGCCGTGAGATTTACCAGCTCTGGCTCTGGGTGCTTCCAGGATTAGTCTGCAAGCCTCCAGAATTGTTTTAAGGTGGATCAAAATTAGGAATGCTTCCAAAATAGTTCTGAAAGGCTTGAAGCATTGTGCTGGAATACTTCCAGAACGGTTCTTGGATGCTTTCAGAATTGTTCTGGAATGCTTCCAGAATAACTCTCGAATGCTATCAGCGTTAATCCTGCATGCTTCCAGAATAGCTCTGGGATGCTTCCAGAGTGCTTTTGGGATGCTTACAGAATGGTTCTGGAATTCTCACCGAATTGATCTGGAATGCTTCTAGAATTGTTCTGGTGTGCTTTTAAATTTTGAATGCTTCCAGAATAGTTCTGAGATCCTGGCAAACTTGTTCTGGATTGCTTCCAGAGTTGTTCTAGGATTCTTTGATAATGGGTTTGGATTGCTTTCAGAACTATTCCAGAATACTTTCAGAGTAGTTAACTCTGGAATGTTTCCAGTGCAATCCTGGAATGCATCTAGAATATTTCTGGGATGCTTCCAGCGTAGTTCTGGTAAGTTTCCAGAATGGTTCTAGGATGATTCCAGAACGGTTCGGAGATGCTTTGCGGATTGTACTGGCTTCCAAATTTTAAATGCTTCCAGAATAGTTCTGAGATGCTTCCAGAATGGTTCTGCCCACAGAAGAGTTATATGATGGTTCCAGGATTGTTATAGGAGGCTTGCAGGATTGTTCTGCAAGCCTTTCAGAACCACTCTCAAAGCATCAAAGAACTATTCTGGAAGCAACCCGGAACAACGCTGGAAGCATCCTTAAACCATTCTGAGGGCAGAATGGTTCTGGAGGCAGTTCCTTTTAATTTAAAAGCTTCAAATCCTTGCCTCGTTGAAGTTTTTCTATCTTTGAAATTAGAACAAAAAGGGATTCTAAGCAAGCAGAAACAAATAAATGAATAATCAGTTAATAGTTTTGGCCGAATAACACATTCGGCTTAAAATGATTGGAATGTGAACTGAAAAATAACCTTCAATTCAGGAGCCAGGTTGGTTTTGAGCATCTAAAATGGTCAATATAATAATCAATCATTGGTTTGGATGAATTTCATGCCAATTACCGACTGCTATCTGCTCGTAAGGATAACTTTTCAGCCTTCAAACTGAAAATCTGTTTGAAACCGATAATACGATCTACGATCCTGAAGACACAAGTGAAAACTCTGAATCATGAAGGCCAATCAATTGTATATTTATAACAGTTGAATCATTCAACCAAATAGACCCCGAAACAGTCCAGGGGTAGATCCGGCCACTGATCAGGCTTGTGATGCGATAGATGAGGCAATGTTGGCAACATTGGCCGAACAGAGCTCAGTTGGTTAGTGTTTCCAGCAGCCGTTACCTGACGGAAAATGGAATTCAAGTTGTTGACTGCATTTGAGAGCTGAGGGATAGGCTGTTCAGCTGCGAAGAATCTCCAGAGGTGAGACCAGAGCTGAAAATACCAAGGCATGGCCCACTTAGTGATGGAACAAAGTCTTTTGCTTATTACAGCGCTCCTAGTGGACGTTTTTGGAATCTTTTGACGCCTATTTGTTGACAATAACAATAACAGTGTATTTTTCCAAACGGTCGCGTTTTGGAGACAGTCACCATGCAAGTGGAGCGTAGATAATGCAGGATCGTGCGCTATCACCTGGGAAATCCATCTTGGTTTGCGTCACCGTTTTTATATGATTTGGCATTCCCTGCAGTTGCTGTCAGAAGACATAGGTTTTCGTCACTGAGAAAATTATGAACTCGGAGGTTTACAAAACCGAATGTCTCCAGAAGCGAATTCTTCCCGTCATCCAGTTACATGATGGTACGGTGACAATTTGGCCGGATCTTGCGAGATGTACAAAAGTAACAGGCTGAGGCTCAATTCAACGATCATCAGAGTTATCATCTTGGGAGTCTGTAATACCGTTTTTGGTTGTAGAACTTGGACTGTATGGAGGTTATAGCGATCGTTCTTTTTATACTAAATGTTGAAACTTTTCTGGCAGTTGACATCCGTTTGTGCGTGTCTAGATCAGTTACGACTTTCATGAACAGAAGTCATTATTGTAGATCCAGATGTTTTCTACTTCAAATAGGCTGGGAATGTAGACGGCAAACTGCGTGCGACGATATGCAAGCTGTTCTGGCGATATGTATTTGCGACAATGCGTACATTGCTCGAACTTCAGTGTGATGAGAGAACACATTTGAAAAAAAAAATTCAAGGCTGAATCAATCATAGAACGTTTGTTTGTTTCGGAAATGTTTGTTTCGACACTGATCTGAAGTTTGCAAGATTGTAACATCCACGGACAAAGACATTGTTCTGTAGCTATTGAGTCGAACTAACGTGCCAGATGTAGATTTCGTAATTCATAAAGAAATCATTGATATATTTGATGTTCATATTTGATGTGCCGGAAATGAGCGCATATCCGGAGCAAATTGCGATTAGCGCAAAATGTAAACAAACTGATTTTTCAATGCAATGCATAATTATTACCAGTAAATCATGAGTTTTGAACTTTTTGTCCTGATTGTGCTTTAATTTTATTCATCAAATATAGTTTCGTAGAGTAGAGTTGTTTCATTATCAAAACAATTGACTTTGCGATTTACGCCATATTGATTGTTGACAAAGTGAAAGGCGTAATTTAAATCAAAACATAAACTTGACGTAAAGTAGAAGTCAATACTGAAAAAAAAAAAACTCAAAACAACGGCGAAAAGTAAAAGGCGAAACCTATGAAAATGTCAAAAATAAGCGAATAGTATAGGACGATACAATTATTTCCAGTACTTGTGGGGATAACATTGAAAATGGCGTAATCAAACATACTAGCATTGACAGGCAAATATTAATAATGAGTAAATTTCGATGAAAAGCGAATGAATTTCCATCAGTATTATATATGGATCAGAAGCTAGCTTTGTTCTCTGTCTGTATGCTAGATTGTATTTGAATTTATACGTAAATTTGTAAATAACGATTTGAAATTCTACTTGCAATATTACAATGATCATTCCTCTTATGTTTACATTCTGCATGTTCGCCCCTATCGCAAATTGCTCCGGATATGCCAAAATACTGCTCTTCCAATGTATTAAATGAAGGTCATAGCAATCTAGACTTAAGAAAAGACGCCTACTTCTGCAGGCACAAAAACACTTTGTTTGAACAGTTGTCATTTAAACACGTGCCGAATTTTCGACTCGCAATCGAATTCTTAAATTGATTGAAAAAAGAGAACTGCGTTCTAACAGAGCAGAGTGGTCCAGAATGCGAATTTAGCTGGAACAGAGCAGAGTGGTCCAGAATGCGAATTTAGCTGGAAAGATACGTTTTCAGCCTAAGTTAGAAGTTTTGGAGCAAAGTTGTCTTGTACAAAGTTATTTCTTATCATTCTTTTGGTATGAATGAAAACTAGGGTGGTCCTTGTTTTCAGAGAAATCGAAAATCTAACTATTTTATTTGCAGAAATAAACGCATATACTCTTCAAAAAAGTTGTAGATGATAAAATGTTAAGCAACTTTGACTGTAAAACTTTTTCTGTAGCTTTTGAAATGACCGAATTAGAGCAATTTTTCCTACGTAGCTTAGGGTGTCCCTATAAAAATCAGTTATTTTGCTCTTACTTTTTTTATTTCAAATTTTTCAGCAAAGTTGTATTCTAACTGATTCTAGAACAATAAAAGATACAACTTTTGATGTACTTTAATCGTCGCTACCGTATGTCAAACAAAAGTTATAATAGACAGAAAAAATATATCTCAACTGCATTTGAAAGGTTTTATATTATTGCATATTATATTTGAAAACTTTAGATAGGTAATTTTTTTAAATTGAGTAAAACACATTTGAAAAAAGCGTAATTTTATGAGAAAATCATAAATAAATCGCTAACGGTAAAAGATATAGGCAAGATTTATGAGTCAAAAGTTACATCTTTTTAAGTTGTAAAAACCATCTGGAGACAACTTTGTTGGCAAATTTGAAATAAAAAAGTTAGAGCAAAAAACTTGTTTTTTTTGTAGGGACACCCTAAGTTATCTAAAAAAAACTGTCCTGATGAAGGTCTCTACTTCCGATATCATTTATGAGTAATTTCACTATTGGATTTTGTTGTTGTTTGATCATAGTTGCTTAACGGTTTTCAGTTAGAAGTGCTATTTCGTAGTTAGAAAAGAAACACAGTTACTCTAATTAGAACTCGTTGATGAAATCACACGGTGAATTTAATCGTTAGCAGCTGCAAATCAGATTGATAATTGGCTGCGCGGATATGTGACTTTTGCAGTAAAATCTCCAAAAATTTTGCTGAGAAGGTAGCTAAAACCATTCTCCAACAGCTGCAGAAGAACTCAGCAGAACCGCCTGCGGGAAATAAAATCAAAATTTAACACCGAAGAATTGGGATTGCAAGGGCAGAAGGTCGTCGTAATTTAAGTACACCAAAAGTTGTATCTTTTATTGCTCTAGAATCAATGGGAACACAGCTTTGCTGAAAAATTTGAAATAAAAAAGTTAGAGTAAAATAACTGATTTTTATAGGGACACCCTAAGCTACGTAGGAAAAATTCGTCTAAATCGGTCATTTCAAAAGCTACAGAAAAAAAATAATAGCCAAAGTTGCTTGAAATTTTCTCATCCACAACTTTTCTCAAGAATATATGCCTTTATTTCAGCAAATAAAAAAGTTAGATCTTCGATTTCTCTGAAAACAAGGACCACCCTAGTTTTCATTCATACCAAAAGAAGGACCTTATTATAAGAAATAACTTTGTAGAAGACAACTTTGCTCCAAAACTTCAAACTTAGGCTGAAAACATATCTTTCCAGCTAAATTCGCATTCTGGACCACTGTGCAGTGATTTGCATTCGTTGCTACTAATTTTAACTAACAAGAGCATAATGCGTCGGACTTAATGCGACCATCACTGCAAGCTGCAATAACAAATCTTCCCTAGAATGAAGATTCTGCTGATTGTAGCCGGTGCCTGTTGGGAGTAAGTATCCAGCCAAATTCAAACACAGCTTCTCAACTAACGCAATCGTAACCCGTTCTCAGACCACGGTTGCCAATCCTTTACTACTGTCCTCGCTGACCGGATTAATCTCCAACACCCTGTCCGGATTGGTCGGTGGTTTGTTGGATACTCTGTCTACCGCTACCTCCGCTAGGTGACCTCAGCCCTGGGCCAAGTTCATGTAACTGTCCTGACTGTCCAATCAACTTTGAACAGCATTCTCAGCAATGGACTGCTTGGCCTCAGCTCCGGCCTTATTTCGCAGCGGTTCAGTACAACCAACACTCTGAATTATCAGCCAGGTTGTAGCAGCCGGAAGCTCCGTCCCATTGACACTGATCAACTAACTGAACGCCGCCACTGCCAATGAGGGCTATTCCGACAGTCGAAGTGACGTTTGTCACTTGGTGAAGTGAGAAAAATCACCAGAAGTGACGTGACTATTCTGGGTAAATCAAACGAAGAGCCACGTCACTGCATTTGACTTTTCTCACTTCACCAAGTGACAAACGTCACTTCAACTTTCGGAATAACCCTCAATGTGACTAGCCTCGCTACTTCTGCTGCATCGCAAACCACTGCCATGATTAGTTCCACTCCAGGCCTGCTGACCGGTCTCCGGAATGTTCCATTTGGATGAAAACTACAACCTCAACCAATGAATGATGAATAAACTTCTAATTTGCATCTGAAATTAATGTCTGACTCATTCGAACCGCTCTGTATTATTGATACATTCCGCTCAAACCCCGACAGGATTCGAATCTCCCCCAACCGTACCGTGGAAACTATGTCAGTATGTAAGACACGCACACGAACGCGAATTCAACCTCCGATATGACGAAATTCCCCGACTATCAGAGCCAGCAGGACACACATGATACACACGTGACAAGCCTGGCCAAATGGAAAATGCGAATGCCTGTTTCACCCCCCCCCCCCCCCCTAACACACCAACACAATGTCATCACCATCGTAACCGTTACCACGAACACCACCCCATCCGGACGAAGCAGCTTTTCATTCACTCACGTACAATCGCTTCACTGCCGCTGTATTGGTGAATACTGTGTTGAATGAAAATTCGAAGGGGGATGAGAAGGACTTCGCCATCCCCACTGTCACCCAAATCCAACCAGCTCCTTCGGTGCCAGGGGTACTCGTGGTGTATGTGTAGTTGTAGTTAGTTCGACAGGCACCAGGTGTGGAAAGTCTACCAACCGAAACGGCGAGAGAAAAAGATTGAATCTGCTCTGAGTGAGCCGGGAGACTGGCGCTCGACGGACGCAGGTAGGCAGGTCATGGTTGATGAGAGTTTGCGTTGTGTGTGGCAGCCGACAGCCGTTCATTCGGACTGGCGGAAGAGGAAGTAGGCTAATTAAATCGATGATTGTGGAATTGTTCCGATTGTCAAGATTTATCACACCCGCTTGGTTGCCATTGGCCGCCACCCACTCGCCACGCGCTGCTGTCCGTGTCACAGTGATTATGTGATACGATTCACGCTTTTCTATGCGGATGTGGTTGCTTTTGTTTTCAAGTTTGATGAACACACCGTTTACCTCAACAAGCGAGCAGTCAAGATTGAACGTTGGTGCATGGGCATTTTCGACTACTTATTTAAAACGACGTATCTGATTTTGCAAACAAGGAGGTAAACCTAGGTTCAAACGTAAAATTCTTGAAACCCTTAGCAATTTCACGCAAAGGGGCTATTCATAAACCACGTAGACTTTTCTGGGGGGGGGGGGGGGGGGGTTGTTGACCAAAGTCTACGCTCCATACAAAATTTCCAAAAAATGTATGGAGAAAAGTCTACGAGGGGGAGGGGGGGTCTGAGATTTTCAAAAATGAGTCTACGTGGTTTATGAACAGGCCCAAACGAGGACCACCACCACAAATATTATTATTTTGCTATGATGGTGGGGTGCGGGGGGGTGGTGGGGGGGGGGGGGAGAGATGTGAAAAAATTTACATTTTTTTTTTTTTTTTTTTTTTTTTTTTTAAAATAGTTGGGTTGGTTTGTTTAGTTGGCCAAATTTATCTTTTTTTTTGTATTTTTTTTTTTTGTTTTTATTTTTTTTTTTTATTTTTTTAAAAAAAAAAAAAAATATCATACTTTCAATTTTGATTTTTTCTGAACTTCCTTCCGAGAGGCAATTCAATGAACTCTTCCGACTAACTACACGCTATTTCTAAACAACCCAAATTTGAGTACGATTGACTCTAAAATAAATTCGTCGAAAGTACGGCTACTCAAAAGTGAGTAAAGATGGTTGGGAATAAAAGATGACGTGTACAGCGCATATGTGAGGTCAATACTGGAATATTGTAGCGTAGTTTGGTCACCCTTTTCAGTCATGCAAGAAGAACGAATAGAATCGGTACAGAAGCAGTTTTTACTGTTTGCCCTTCGTAAATTAGGTTGGACAAGGTTACCTCTTCCATCTTACGAAGCACGCTGTATGCTTATCAGCATCCAATCATTAAAGGAGCGCCGTGAATTTGCATTAGTTTCATTCGTAAATGATATTGCTGCGTAACGCGTTGACTCGGAAGAACTTTTATCAAAACTTAATTTTTACATTCCATCCCGGCAATTACGAAATAGAAATATATTTACTACAAGCAATTATCGCACAAATTACGCCAAATTTGGACCTCTTAATCAGATGATGGCAACTTACAATAAGCACGGAGAAAATGTTGACTTCCCCTTTACGAAAACAAAAAAAAAAAAAATATTTATAAAAAAATAAAAAAAACAAAAAAAAAAAAATATACTCATTAGGTTTGTTTTTCGGGGTTCATATTTTTTATAAAAGAGGCAAAAAAAATAAATAAAATTTTTTGAAAAAAAACATCTTTTTAACGAAAAGAAAAAAAAAAAAAAAAAAAAAAATTAATAAATAAAAACATAGCGATTGTATAAGTATCTGTGTTGTTGGTTTGTTGTTGTGGAACCAGGGATGCCAGATATTTTTTTCAAATGTCTGCGATAAAAATTTGAAATGTCTGGGAATGTCTAAAAGAGTCTGTAAATTTTTTTTTTTTTTGCAAAATTAGACTTCTTTCGATGAAAAGACGTAATAAGCGAGTGAGTTACGTCATTTTCGCTATATGTGTGATTATGTTAACATTTCTGCATCTATTTCTTGGATTGTATGCAATCTTACCATATTGTTTCATCTCTTTTCTATACAGGAAGTCGTTTCAAAATGTTGAAAAGTGAGTTTAGCGAAACGCTTTGAAAGGTTTATGAACGTTAATAACTTTCGTTCGACTGAACGGAATGACTTCATTCATGCATACACCATATGATCGGAAAAACTTACAAATTTGTTGTATCAAAATTTCATTAAAGTGCTATTAGTATCAGTAGTTCATTTTTTTACTTCAAAATGACCTACTGTTGCTCCCATAAAAATCTGCATATGAACAGGTTGAAAATAAGGTTTTCCCTTTCCGGGTCCTCAGAATCGGGTAACAAATGGTTCTAATTGTCTTTTTTTGTTTTATTATGAATCTTGATTCGTACTTTGTTTTCGTACCTCTTCTTTCTGTGCTATGCTATGAACGCTAGTACACATCAAGCGAGTCGAACCGAAATGAGTTCAGTATTCGACACTAGCTCTCAACTTGTGGTTCAGACAAGGCTTTGCCCACCCGCCAAAGTCCACGCGGAAGTTGTCAAATCTTATGTTTTCATTGAATGCATTCGATATGGTCAGTTGAGAGCTGCATTTAAGATGACCGAAGAGATGACGGACAGACGACTACCGGCTGGACCTGGAGGGGGGTGATGGTCACGGCTTCTGGCCTCCACATTTTAGGGGCTGCCGTAAAATAAGTTTCACTTATTCTTTCGTGCATCATGGACTTAGGACCAAACTTAAACCCACAATTTGATTGCCCCCGGGCCCCAACAACTGTAAATTGAGCCTATGTTGATTCAAATAATGTCTACCTCATTTATCGCCAAGTGAACCATTAGCTGTCGAACACTGGTTCGTCTCGCGTTCTATATACTAGCGTTGAATAGCATAGCCCACAATGAAAAGAGTTACGAAAGGACAGTATTAAGCCAAATTCATAAGAAGGGACGGATCCAAGCAAAAACATTTCAATATTTACCAACCGTATGTGTTATAATATTTATAAATTAGATGATACTATTATTTTAACCACCAACGCGGTTTTATGTGAACCTCGCGGTTATATCCCTGATACAACCCACCTCAAATGTTTTGTAGTTATTGTCGAGAGGCTGTCAACTTGCCTGTCTTCGATTTACCGACGGGTATTGAAAAGGTGGATTTTATATTTTTGATTAAATATTTATGTTTTATCGTGTACGTGAATTTAATGGAGTATTGAGTGTTATTTTGCGTATTGTGTATTTTAAGCAGCATTTCAGTCTAGTATAAGAAGTAAGATTTGTTTTTAAACCCACCCACTTTGGACTTATCTAAGTGTACCATATTAGTGAGTTTTTAAAGCTTGTATTTATGGTTTAGTTGATGGATAGAGTTGATTGCTTCTATGTTGTCAGGTGCAACAACCTATAGAGTCATTTGAAAACAGTTGCAGTGCACCCAAATACCTTTCTTTGAAATTTAAAAATATATTCCAAATGTCTGTAAAAGGTTCCAACATCAATAAAATGTCTACTAAATGTCTGTATCGTTAAAAAAATCTGCAACAAAAATGGAAAGTCTGCGAATTTACAGACATGTCTGTAAATATGGCATCCCCGCTACGAACTATCTTTACTCACTTATGAGTAGCCATACTTCCGACGAATTTGAGTCAATCGTACTCAATTTTGGGTTGTTTAGAAATAGCGTGTACCCCGCAACTAACTAAAGCCCTAATCATAAATGACTCAAGAAGTGCCCCTCAAGGGTGTCATGAAAAAACTTTCGTTTTTTTTATTTTTTTTAAAAATATTTTTTTTTTTTATGGGTTATATAATAAATATATATTGTGATATAAACTTTTTTTTCTTTTAATATGTGGTGGCGGCGGGGAGACAATTAAAAAAAAAAAATATTTTTATTTTATTTTTATTTTTTTTTTTGTGGTAATATTATTGTTTGCTCACACAGAGAAAAGTTTGATAGTCAATTTTACCATTATTGGGGATTAGGATGACTAGTGCAAAATAATGATTTTCAATCGACTATAATCATGGTAAAAATGACCATTCAAAATAGTCGATTCAACATTTACTATAATGTCAGAATAGTCCCTGTAACCATGACCATAGTCAATAATGTGATGATGAAAAAAATTTCATGGTAATTGTAACCATTATATGCAATAGTAACCTTGACCATGATTTAATTGTCGGTACAACCATATAATTTTTCTCAGAGCATTTTTGAGAATAACGCAGATACGTCAAAATGTGCTATTTTTACTCCTAGTAAGATTGAGGACTCTCGGAAAACCTTCTTGTTGTCTGAACGAATGCGCCCAATACATTCGGTGTGCTTCAACTCACTCGCAACCTAGCCAGGCGTGTAAGGCACTGTATTCACTGTACTTATGTTCATTCTTACATCGGTTTCGGAAACGGTAAATGTCAAATCGCAATCACTGAATTTGTTCAGCCAACATAAATCAAAAACATCATTTTGTCTAAGCTGCTTAACAATGAAAGTGACCAACACCAGGTTGACAAGAATGATTTAAATTCCAAGGCCAAGAAATCAATTTTTCTTCAAAAACCATGAAAAACTAGCAACAAAAGAGCAGGTTGATATGTGTTTGTCCCAACCATTTGTCAACTATAAAATGTTGCGAATGTATTTGTTGGCAACTAAGATTAAAAAAAGGATTGTGGTTTTTTTTCAGTTCGTGAATTGAGGATCATTTTCAGGCCAAAATTGTATCAAATTGGATCAAAGTATCTCTACTTCGTAATATTTGAAAATCATTCGATGATAATCTATCCTGTTCAAGTTGTAGCATACCGTAGTTGTGTGTGGCTTTTGTCATGACATTCGCAGCTGGCAACAAGTCGGAGTTGCGGCGAGTTATTCGGAAATAATTTCCATAGTTTAATAATTTGTGGTTCGTTTCGATTTCTCTGCAACGATGGATCGAGTGATGTGTGTCGTCCGAGTATCAGGGACGCTCTCGAGTCCCTTCGAATCTTGGGGGGGGCGGGGAAAGGGGGTGAATTTGGTGTTTATTGTTTAACCTTGCATTGGAGGGTGTGATTCGAAGAGCTGGGATAGACACGAGTGGCACGATCTTCAGGAAGTCTGTCCAACTATTTGTCTTCGCCGACGACGTTGATATCGTAGCACGTAACTTTGAGACGATGGCGGAAACGTACATCAGACTTAAGGCTGAAGCTGGTAGGATTGGGTTTGTGATTAATGCGTTAAAAACAAAATACATGAAGGAAAGAGGCTCACGAGAAGACAATGTTAGCCTCCTAGCACGAGTTCAGATCGACGGTGATAAAATCCCACGGTGAGACGAATTCGTTTATCTGGGCTTATTGATGACCGCCGATAACGACACCAGCAGAGAAATACAAAGGCGCATTATGGCTGGCAATCGTGCCTACTTTGGACTCCGAAGGACGCTAAGATCGAACAAAGTTCGCCGAACTACAAAGCTGACCATCTACAAGACATTAATTAGACCAGTAGTTCTCTACGGCCACGAAACATTGACATTGCTTGTGGAGGACCAACGCGCCCTTGGAGTCTTTGAACGGAAGGTGCTGCGTACGATCCACGGTGGAGTGCAGATGGAAGACGGAATGTGGAGGAGGCGAATGAACCACGAATTGCACCAGTTGCTGGGAGAACCTCCCATCGTACACATCGCAAAAATCGGTCGACTACGATGGGCTGGGCATGTCGTAAGAATGTCGGACGACAGCCTGTGAAAATGGTTCTCGAAAACGAACCGACAGGTACAAGAAGAAGAGGCGCGCAACTAGCAAGGTGGATCGATCAAGCAGAAGGCGACCTGCGGACCTTCTGCAGACAGCGAGGCTGGCGAGGAACAGACATGGACCGATTACAATGGAAACAACTTCTGTGTACAGCAAAGGCCACACCGGCCTTAGTCTGATTGGTATGGTGTGGTATGTTCAATTTGTCTGTTGAGTACATTTGGAATATTACGCTAGGTATAACAAAAGCTGGATAGCTTAGATTGAGTAGTTGCCACGTTTCTCACTTATAGTGCCACAAGCGCAAAAAAGGGTCGCCTGTAAAAATATGAAGTGACTTATATTGTTAACTAGCTGAACCCGGTGCGAGCGCTGCTACGCTTGCAACTAAATATTTTTTTTTAATAGAACTGGCACGTCTATGGTTGTATTTCAGTTTTTTTTCTTGACTAAGCAGGGGTTGAAACTTCTATCAAAACATGTTTTAGTAACCAGGATGATTCTCATGTTTGGTAGAAATTTGTGTTTCATTTGATGGGAGCCCTCCCTTCCAGAGGTAGGCGGTTTCTCAAACCATCATACAATCATTGACTTAAAAACCCTCCACATGCCAAATTTGTTTCCATTTGCATGATAAGTTCTCGAGTTATGCATAAATTTGTGTTTCATTTGTATAAAAGCCCCAGTTTCAGAAAGGAGAGGGGTCTTGAACCACCATAGAAACATTCTTGCCTTCAAAAACTCCCACATGACAAATTTGGTTCGATTTGCTTGATTAGTTCTCGAGTTATGCTGAAATGTGTGTCTTATTTGTATGAGCGCCCCCCTTCCTGAGAGAGTAGAGAACTCAAACAATCATAAGAATTTTCCTCAGCCCCAAAAACCCCTGCATACAAATTTTCACGCTCATCGGTTCAGAACTTTCCGAGTCTATAAGGGTCAGACAGACAGACAGACAAAAATTCATTTTTATATACATAGATAGATAAATCCTGCCTTCAAAACCCCTATATATGTCAAATGTGGTTTCGTTTAGTTGATTAGTTCGCCCCCCTCTTCAACAGGGGGAGGGGTCTTGAACTGCCATAGAAACATTTCTTGTCTCCAAAAACTTCAACATGCCAAATTTGGTTTCATTTGCTGGTCGTAAATATGGATAAACAACAACAACAATCCTTTCATTAATTTTTTGTAAAGTTATGACGGTAACTTCCTTCCCAACTTTAACTTACGATTGCAGGACTCTCAAAAGCGAAGTTAATGGCATGTGTTGCCAAAAACTAGTTTTGTCAGCTGATTTCTTGTCATAGGTATGGAGATAAATAAATTAATACATAAAAAGATTGACATAGTATCGAAAATAAGAAGTGTCGTAAATCAAGTGGACGCAGTAGGCACAGTAACGAGTCTTTTTCTAAGTTCACGATAGGATAATGTAGGATTTTCGCGGTGTCCCAGCAAATTTTTGTCGCGGTTGCTCTTCTAATTCACTTCCATTTTGAAAACAACAGAACTGTACCTCACCAAATTTGGTTATTTTGCAGCAAATTTGGTTATTTTGCGCCATTTGTAGGAGTAGTACTGGATAATTGTAAGTGGTGAAATAATTTTGAAACAAAATTTGGAGGGGATGTTGACTTAAGATTCACTCGCCCTCCGATTGTTACTGATGTTCTACCCGCAATATTCGGAGCTAATCACAGGGTCAATGCACTACTGGGCAACCGGAGGGACTTCACGTAATAGAAAAGGCGCTCAAAGATTAAAATTAATTAACACTCAACAGATCCGGTTTCATCTGGTTAGTTTGTCTGTAGTGTACACTGGAGATTACCGGCACGTACTTTGATGATGTTTGCTGCAATTCAGCGAGCGCTTGCGTCGTCGATGTGAATCCAGCGAAGGCTGACTTGTCCTGGTGGAAATATGGCGATCTAGCGCCACGCCGGACACTATAATGGCGGTTGACGATGAGCAGGAATTTCGGAGATCGAGACTACAGGCGCTTCCTTCAAACGAAGTCGGTCGACGACGACAAGGCCCTTTGTCGAATCGAGAAGGGAATTTCTGTTTGGCTATTAGGGCTCACTGCC
This sequence comes from Aedes koreicus, assembly GCA_024533555.2. Lineage (NCBI taxonomy): Eukaryota > Metazoa > Arthropoda > Insecta > Diptera > Culicidae > Aedes > Aedes koreicus. The sequence goes on from JAHHFK020002099.1 coordinate 47,814, forward strand.
CGAGAGCGTTGTCCTCCTTGGTGACAAGGTTGGTCCTTAACGATTAGAAAAAGGCGCCTTACAGATGCTCAAATCGTAGCGTGGAATGGCGGTTCTCACCTCGTCAATCAGAAGGTTCACCTTTTTCCCGGAAAACTGTGGTTAACCGTGGCAATATTTTGAAGCACGTCTGATCTACACACTTGCCAGCTTCAGACTCCTTTATTTTTCTCCAATTTTTTCAAGTTTTATTTTATTAACGTCTGTAGACGTTTTATTTCATTCGAGACGGCATAAGGACCGCAAGCACCTGAGCGCGATAGCGAGCTCCCCATTTCCTCTATATCCATTAGTTGTATTAACAAAATAAGTGATTTTTCCGCTCTAATCCTTTTATTCCCTCGTGGAAACCTACAAGACATTCGACATTTCATCATTGAGGCCATTACAGGCCGCTTTGGAGGTCGGTGACTGTGGTTAGTAGTCATTACTGTCTTTTAAAGTTCAACCTCTATTCGCTGGCTTTTATTTTATCATATAAGTCTAGCGCCCTTAAGTACTTCAGTACATAGTTCTGTACTACGGTCGTTGTATAATACTTCACGTATTGAGCCTATAACTCCCGTTTCACTCCTTAATTGTGCCTTAGCAGGGCACTCCACTAATAGATGGTTAACATCTGATTCCGCTCCGCATTCTTCGCAGTAGGCCTTACTATCGTTAATTCAAGGCCCGTGAGTGAGTTGAGTATGTCCTATCCTCAGCCGAGTCAGAATCTTCTGATCTCGATGGTAGGGCATATCTTTCCACTCTTGTGTCGTATTCTTAATGCGAGGTAGGATTTCTGTTGTTATGCCAAGATTCATCCCACGTGCATCGGGAGGTCCGCTTGACCCAGCGGGTAGCGTCGCTGTAGGGAACAGGTAGGTCCCCGGTTGAACATGACGACCTTGGTTTGCTAGTTTATCAGCAGCCTCATACCAGCGAGTTCAGGTACCCAGACAAACAAAGGCTTCTAACAGCCATGAGTGTCCCACCTGCCCATGCTCAAGTGCAGATAGACAACTCGCAGAGTTCGAAAACACAATAGTCTGAGTCCCATTTGACAACTTGCATGCCTGCAAGAGCGCGTAGGCCTCAGCTGAGAAGATACCGCAGATGCCGGCTAACCGACCGCAACGGCTTATGGCGCTCCCAGATACCCCATAACCAACCTTATCCTCTTTTAACGAACCATCCTGTTATTTACGGGTTCAGGCCTTCATATGTGGAGGCAATTTCCCCATAAGCCGCTTTCGCCACCTCGGAGTTTGCCCTTGCTCCACATAACTACCGGATGCGCCAATCCACTTTGGGCCGCATAGAGTGCCATGCCCGTTGCCACAGCCTAGGGAGCTGACACAACGTGGGAATCTCTACTCCCGTTAGGTCTCGCCACCACTCTTTTACTCTACAGACGGTAGGTCTGTATTCGAGAGTGGGGTTCCTTTGTAATAACTTCATGGCTTTGATAGCCTATTACAACATTTGCCAAGGGGACCTTACTACATTCCACCAATAGGGAAGCTATAGGTGAAGTCCGAAAAGCTCCGCTACAAATCCTATAGGCCTCATTATATTGAGGTTCTAGGATTTTAAGCAAGGATATTCCACCGCTGCTCCATAGCTCCGATTCATAGTGTATGCGTGGGGCGATAGTAGCCGGTGCATTCTTGGTAAAAGAACGGGGCGAAGCTTAAGAGGCGGGGTCGGTCAGGGCCCGTTGAACTTTTCGATCAAAATTTGGTCAAACAGTAATGTGTGTGAGTCGATCAAAGTTTTTATTAATAAGTCAAATTCTTTTTCTTTTTCAAGTTCAGTTAATACAGAATACAGGAGAAATATTCAGCTAAGCTTCCTTTTTATCGAATGCGAATTGTCGGGTCTTTCGTTTAACACCTGCCATTAGATGTTGTGCAGTCTCCTTGTCCACTTTATTCGCCGCAGAGCGCCAGTTTGCCTTGAACTGTTTCTCGCTCACAACAGCTTTTTGAGTCTTCTTAAGGTTCCGCTTAACGATGGCCCAATATTGTTCGATTGGGCGGAGCTATGGCGTGTTGGGAGGGTTCTTGTCCTTGGGCACCACTTGAAAGTTGTTGGCAGCATACCACTCCATGGCCTTTTTCCCGTAATGGCAAGATGCCAAATCCGGCCAAAATAGAACGGAACAATTGCTTCCCTTCAGGAAAGGCAGTAGACGTTTTTGTAGGCACTCGCTCCGATAAATTTCCTGGTTGACGGTTCCGGTCGCAATGTAAACGTTGCTCTTCAAGCCACAGGTACAGATGGCATGCCACACCTGATATTTCTTCGCGAACTTTGCCAGTTTCATGTGCTTGAAAATATCTGCCACCTTTCCCCGCCCGCTTGCCGTATAGAATTCCTGTCCAGGAAGCTGTTTAAAGCCTGCCTTGACGTAAGTTTCATCGTCCTGTACCACGCAATCAAACTTCGTCAGCATCGTCGTGTAGAACTTTCGCGATCGTGCTTTGGCCGACGTGTTTTGTTTATCGTCGCGATTTGAAATCACCACTTTATTGTAAGTCGACAGTCCAGCTCGTTTTTTAGCTCTATTTATGGTTGAAGGCGCCACTCCCAGCTTCATTACGACATCTCGGACGGAGAGGTTGGGGTTCCGCTCGAAACTGCGGGCAACTTTTTTTGTCGTCGCTGTGGCCTCCGGCTTTCGATTTCCCCCCGACCCAGCTTTTCTGGCTGTCGACAAACGTTCACCGAACACTTTTAATACGTTGGTAACAGTTGATTTAGCCACATTCAACAATTTCGCCAACTTGGCGTGAGAGTAGTTTGGATTTTCGCCAGTTTTGTTGCGTTGCTTCTCTTCCTTCGACGACATTTTGATAACTGAAGTGCTAATCTCAAAATCAAAATAGAGGCATGATGCTACACGCACACATCTTTAAAATGAGGGGTGTGCAACATTTTTTAATGTACGATGAAAGGAAATGTGTCAAGTTCAAGTCGACCAAATTTTGATCGAAACACCCTTTCCAATCGTCAGCGTAATAGGATGTGTAGTTGGGGGAAAAGTTAGGGTGGGGGGGGGGATTGGGGTTGGGGGGTTTTTGTTGTGGTGGTGCCCTTTTTTTTAAATCGGCTATTGCTCCATTTGAGCTACGTCTGAATAAAAACGTTGTTCTACTGTACTCAACGAAAACGGCAGCGTTTTCGACTAAATGTGTCTTATTTGAGAAAAAAATGCGCTAATGGAATGTCTCACTTTTTGAATGGTAATCAATAATCAAGTTATCACATGAATATAGTATGTGAAGTGTTTTGATAGAAGAACGATCGTTTGAAAATCGTTTGCCGAGAATAATCCAAACTGCCGAAGCCAACATTTCCCCCATCCAAAACAAACCAGCAATCGAAGCCACCGTCTCATGTCTGAGAGAACGATGCCACCTCTCACTGACTGAGGCCACCTAAAACAAATAAAGCTAGGTAAAATAAAACATTCGATACCAACTATGCATAATTGAACACGACTCTTGCTGCTTCATCAGCAGTCCCAATCATAATTACCCACCAAGTCAGTCACTTTCTCCTAGAAATATCTCGGTCACCAATGTGCACACCAATTACTGTATTTCCTACTTACTCACCGAATGCATTAAAAATTAACTTGTCAACCGTGACTGGCACAAAAACTGACACGAAACCAACGAACCGCCATCCATCCCTGCCTAACCCACACTGTCAAAGTGTCAACGGACACAGGAGAAACAATGCGCTCCACTCCCGCAGCAGGCGGCACCACACGGTGACATATATGTGAAGGTTGGAGGGGTGGCAGGCGCGGCGCTGACAACTGACATCATCCGAAGGAAGAAAATGCGACAACTAGTGGGGAAAAAAGTTTACACCATTGTTGCAGGCAGTCAACTACTACCTATCCTACACAATAGAAAAGTCATCACTCGACTCGTGTGTTACGCTGCTGCTGCTGTTGTTGTTGTTGTTGATGTTATTAGTGTTGCCAGACGAATGGTAGACATTAGCGCCAGCCAGTGCCAGTGAAGAGCGTTGTCAGTCACACTTGGTGCTCCTTGGTGACCGAAGACCGAAGTGCTATTTGTCCCGCTGATTTCCACCGAAAGGATCTATATATACTGCTATAGAGCACCAAAAGTGGTAGCAGTTGGCAAGGCGAACGAAAAGAAGAAAAAAAATGAAACAATGGACTCGACATGACATCCACCACTTGTATTACTGGTGTTTCGTAATGGCGTTGAAAGTGACGAGAGGGCAAAAAAAGCAAGTTACAAAGTGTAATTTTCTCACGTGACTAGACGGAAAATTCGTTCGATTCAAAGGCACACAAGCAGAAGTTCAAATGCAAATTAAAAGTTTATTCATCGTCTGCTGGTTGAGGTCGAAGTTTTCATCCAAGAAGATTGCTCAGAAAACCGCCCCCTGGAGCAGAACTAAGCAAGGCGGTGGCTTGCCGTGCGGCAGAAGCAGCGAGGCTGATCACGTTGGCAGTGGCGGCTTTCAGCTGGTTAATCAGCGTCGGACGTGGGACGGAGCTTCCGATGGTCACCACCTGGCTGATATTGGAGGCAGTCCATTGCTGATAAATCTGTTTAAAGTTGATTGGACAGTCAAGTCAAGACAGCGACTTGAGCTTGGCCCGAGGCTGAGGTCAGCGCGGAGTGGCAGCGGCGATAGCAGTGGACAAGGCGGTGTTGTTTTGACCGGTCAGGCTAGAGATGGTGGACAATAGGCCATCAGCCAATCCGGACAGGGTATTGGAGATTAATCCGCTCAGCGAGGGATGAAGCTTTGTTATTGCCATCTACTTGAAATGTTTGTCGGTTGCGTCGATCGCCATATTTTATCGAAATGTTGTTTGATATGTTCGTGCACCAACTGCGCACGTGATTTTGACATTGTCTGACGCGTTCTGCACTCGAATATCGGTGTATACAGCGATGAATGGAGAGCATTTTTCGAAAGCAGATGATTTTCTTCTGTTAAATTTACAATGCGAATGTGTCTCGAATATTCTATTATTGATCAAAAGCACGTGCCTAGGCAGCACCTGTTCAAACACAGTTTTTGTTGATGAAATGTTCGTTGCGAAATGTTTATGGTTATGAAGAAGTAAGCGACTTATTGCGATTATTCGAGTGAAATATGATATTTGCAAAAGCTAATTTTGGAAGCCTTGTCGCCTAAGAAATTGAAAAAAAAAAACATTCTGATGTATCGGAAATCGAACCCTTTTCCTCCAAATCGAAAAACCGACACCGACCGTTTTATTTCAATACATTTTTAACAATTTTTTTATCAGGTAACCTTATGGGCTTCTAATACATTACTACGAAAAGTTCTTTTAAAACTTCTAAAAACTTTCTCAAGATGTTTCTTCCCCAAAAATAAGTTGACTTTTTTTTCCAACACTTCCTCATTAAAAAGATGGACTTTTATTTCGGATGGTGATAAAAAAAGCTAAGACAGATAATTGCTGACAGATAATTTCCCATAGAAGGTAATTATTTAAGCTTACTTGCAAAGTGACTTGGGTACCACATCGATATTCAGCTACTCCATCTCCTACAACGATCGCTTCGAGAAGTGGGCCGACGTCAGATCCGGTCAGAACACTGCGTCTTCGCCCTTATGGTATTTCTTGATGAACGACGCAACTTCCGGCAGGCATTTCGTACTATAAATTTCCCCGTTCACGGCCAGTCCTGGAGCGAAAGAAGAGTGGCTTTGACTCCCCTTGCTGATTGTCAGCTACAGCAGCACCTTCTTGGGGAACTTGGTGTGTGAAATGAACTTCACCTCGGAGCTCACTTCCTTCGTGGGGGAAGTAAAATACGAAGTGCCCTGCCAGCCGTTGCCATCCAGAGTGAGATAGGTCTCGTCGTCCATCACCACCGCCACGTCGCGATTCGCCTGGAAAATCGAGTTGACCATCTTATTCAGCCGCTGCCGCAGCGTCATTGCCTGCAGCTCCGAACCCAGTGAACGCGACATCCGCATCCTGACATGAATGTTCATGTTCGCCAGGTACTTTTTCACTGTTTGGCCGGTTGAACCGACCTCCCGGCCAAGCGCACGCAGCGATGTAGCCACTTTTCCCTCGGTCTTCCTCTTCAGCATCCTTTGGAGCTTCTTGTCGCTCAGGGTCGTCGGCCGTCCGGAACCGGGCTTTTTTCGATGCTCTGATTGTTGTCTAATAGTGCCAAGATGTTGTAGATGCCGGAACGGGCGTATCCGGCGTCCACAAAGTGCCGCACAATGTCCGTTTTCGACGCGGCGGGATGCCGTTCTTTGAACGCGCACACTTCTGAACGGAGTTGCTTCACTGTTTTTGCCATCACGGTTAGAGTTCGACTGATAGAGCTGTCCAAGTTTGTCTGCTGACTCATGGGTTACTATGATTGATGCTGCAAGGGTAGTTTCGTCAGTGCGGTTTAAGGTAAACCCATAAAAAATCGACCATTTTTGTCCATTTTTTAAATGCTTACGTTATCACCGTTATGTTCTTTCCTTCCCAAAAAAATAAAGGTAATTTCCCAAACAACTTCGTATAAAATAAAATAAGGTCGCCGTGTATGCTTCTTTCACTTTCAATCGCAGACTGATTTTTAAATACATTTACAAAATTTTTTAAGATCTTCCTCCAATTCGTCTGGTCAACTACTTTTTAATCTGTTGAGAACAAAACTTCCACTAGACATACACAAATTTGGTGATCATTTAACTCTAGCGGAGAATGAAGGATCACGAAGACTCAAAATGCAGACGAGACGCCACTGAATTCATTGTATGAGAAACAATTTTGTTTGGATTGACTTGGCGCTTTCTGTAGTTCATGGTTGTACTTACGACTACGAGTTAGAGGTTAGCTAGTCCCTTCTAATCTGCCACTGGTCGTTGCGCCATCTATTATGGAGCTGTAGGACGATCTGAGAGGCCACTGTGCTCACTGCGTCCCAGATGGTTATCCAGGGTTGTGTCCCAACCGGTTACGGCAATCATGCCGTTTTGTCAAGCCTTCGAAGCAAGGACAAGCAAAGAACACATGTTGTGCGATTTCCTCTGCATCCGCGCACCCGGGACCAGTGCCGGTAAAAATCAATGTATCTGCTCTCACATGAGCTGAAAATGAAGACAACCTTAACGGACAGACCAACTATCTTCGTGAATTTGAATTCTGAAATGACAGTATTCTCTTTACCAGAGCAACCGCTGTGTTTCGAAGTCATTACACGGTCGTTAAGATCTACTCTAAATAGAGTAACTGCCACTCAGTTTCGTATTTTCATGTTTTATGTCAAAAACGAGAACTGAATAAAAAAACGAGAAATGCACCTGGTTGAAAACGGACTTAAAAAAGAGAGCAATAATAGGCACCAAAAGCGAAAGGGGGGCGGGCGCAAAATTGAGGGGGGCGGTATGATCACAACAATTGTGGGGCGCCACCAGAATAGAGGGGTCCAAAAACAAAATTAATTCTCCACGGGGGGCGGAACAACTATTAAAAAAAAAAAAAAAAAAATAAAAGGAGGCATTAGAAAAGAATACCCCTAGGAGCAACAAAAACCCATAAAAAACAAAAAAATCTAATTTTGACAGGTGACCTAGTTAATCAAAAATGAGGAACCCTTCATTTACTCTAATTAGGTTAGTTCCACTTTTAGCGAAACAGAGTCGTTTTCTACTCAGTTTTGAGTAATTGCAAACGAGCGTGTAGATCATTGCACGGACTGAGTTAATCTCACTTTTTTGACAGTTCAGGTAGCATGTTTACAAGGTGTTTACAAGAATTCGAACCGCTCAAACGAAATTTTTACATTGTCTTTTTCCAGATTCTTTACGATTAGATTCAAGAAATGATGTTAAAATAAGCACTGGTGTCTGTTTTTCGACTATTTTACTTCAATCGTAATAAGGTTAGAGCAAACAATCTCAAGCCGATCTTATCGAAAATATTCTATAAACAAGCTCCGTGAACTATCAAAACTGCATTGATGACGCTATCGTGCATTGATCTATTATTTGCTTTGTTCATTTGTCGATGGATGTGCATTATCGTCTGTGCTGTTGTCAATATTAATATTCAATTTCTAGACAAAATTGTCAAAAGGTCGAAGGTAACAGTTGTAAACAATGACTTAAAACGTAAATATCCTGGAAATGCCAGGTTGCTTATATCTATATCCACCTAGGACAGGACCTGCCAGCTGTTAGTGCAAAAACAAGACCATTTAGCTGGCAAAAAAGACCGTTTCTTATTGGTCGCTTTGACACCACAAGGGAGTTTTTTACAAGCAGGCAGTTGTGTGGGGGGGGGGGGGGAGGGGGAGGGGTGGGGGGGGGGAAGACATTCTGCTCGATTTCGCCCCCGATTTCCGTAGCATCATGAAATTCAATGAAACCTCATAAATTACGATTAGTTTGATGCCCATTTCCCGACGGCAAGATGCCTGGACTTGGAATTTCCATTGCCGTCACTACGCCGGATGAAGATTATTGAATATTACCAAATATTAAAAGAATATTGACGAATTTTGATTATATTTTTAATTACATTATTTTCATAGGGTTCCGGAACCTCTGCCACGCGGGGCGGCGTCATAGCAATCATAAATTTTTAAGGGGCCCCGCGGCCGGGCCCCCCCCCGGGGGAGCCTGTATCTATTTCTGGTACTATATTGTTTGTGGGAGCAAGCAAATCTTAGAAAAATACGCTAGAAGTCATTGTTTACAAATGTTACTTTTGACCGTTTGACTATTTTGTCTAGATTTCATCTAGGTGGGGATCTAGATTTTGAGTATCAAATGAAGAAACAATATTTGTTTCTTTTGATGTAGAACATGGTGTGTTCTTTTAGGCTCAAATCGATAGGTTATAATCACTACAAGTTGTAATTATGACAATAGAGGGTAGTAAGGCTCTGCGTTCGACACCTTTCAAAATAATCATTTTGGTGGATCACTTGCGATTTTAACAATGCTGCCCGGGAAACTCAAACTCTAATGAGTATCAAGATACGAGTAGTCGTAGAAGCATAATGAATTGATTTGTTCATCGCCCTTGATTTTGACATCTGAGATTTTAAAAACAAATAAAGTTCATCTATACTGACCCGAAAAGCTTTTCGTTGCGTATGATAGTAAGTGATAAAAACAGACACTTAGGACTAAGTCCTTGCTGGAAGGCCGTAGATCAACATTTGGCACAAAGTTTTAAGTTTGATCTGGAAGCAGAACACTGTGGCATTTGCTTCAACTAAGCCTGAATACGCTGCACTTTGTCAATCTTTCTGTGATGAAAGTTTGCTAGAAAATCTACTGGAAGAACATGAACATCAAATTGAGGTAATGCAATCCTGCATTCGAAAATACAAAAATTTTCTTCGCTAAAAACTCGTCAAGATGTGTTACGTAACGAATGAACAGTTGATATATTTACGGAGCACTTGCCAAGACAATCGACAATCCGAAACACCGAGAGCAACATAGCAGAACAAACAAAACACCAAAATTTCAAATGCAAATTAGTACTTTATTTAGGATCATTTTCCACAAGAACATTGCACGATCGAGCAGTTTAACCAAGCAGGCCACCCAGCAGACCTCCCAGTAGTCCTGGAGCAGAGCCGGCCACGGACGAGACTTGGGACGTAGCAGCCGAGGCGATGTTGGCAACATTGGCCGCAGCGGAGTTCAGCTGGTTGATCAAAGTCGCAGGGACAGAGCTTCCTGCAGCCGCGATCTGGTCGACGATGGTGCTCAGATTGTTGACGGCAGCCGACGCCCGGGAGGTCAGGCTGGTAAGCTGCGAGGTCACTCCGGAAGTAAGGCCTGAGTTGAGAACACTGCCTAGAGTTGACTGAATACCGTTGGCAGCAGCTTGAGCCTGGGCCAGGGCCGTGATCAGAGCATTGTTTCCGCTGCTAATGGCATTGTTGAGGACGGCTGGGAGTTGACTCATCAAACTGGTTAGTGATGAAAGAGTGGTCTGCACACTGTTGACTAATCCGGAAACGGTATTCGAGAGCAGGCCGGTCAGACCGCCCAAAAGGGGTTGGGAACAGGTGGCACCCAACAGGCACATGCCCAATGCAACGATCAGCAGAGTCTTCATCTTGTGGAAGTTTGGTAGCTATGGCAACTTTGATCTCACAACTTGAACTGTCTGATGGGTCTTTGGGATGCCCTATTTATATCGAATGGCCCACCGACAAATTTGCAATTCTTCTGGGAACTATCTGTGTCTTGGTTTGGTTGCACAACGTCAATGAATGGTTCGTTTTGTTTCAGCTACATGTGTTTTGTTCCCATTGAAAGGCAACTGTTTTTGAATGCCCATGTATCCTGGCGTCACGAACTCGTGGTGCGATCGTTATCAATAAACCTATTGTTGTTGTACGATTTGAAGGAGATTTGGAAGGCATTTTTTAGCAAAACAAAAAATTCAAGATATTCAAAGGATACACGCTGAACTGCGACGTTCTAAAGTTTGCTGCAAGGTGATGGAAGTAATGATTTCAGATCTTTTCTGGTGAATTTGTTCCTTACCTTTGTTAAAAACCGATGTTTTGCAAAGTAGTTGCTTATCAAATTGTCTTTTTGTTAAGCTGAATATTGCTGAAGTAGATTGATTGAGTGAGTTTTTCGTGCGATGCAAACAACAAAATTGAGGTTTCACGCAGTAATTCCCATACACATTTCAAACTGGTTGGGCACCGACAATTTCAAACTAAATGTTTTCAAATTTCGGGCGGCTTATACGGACCTAATGTAAAATTGTTTGAAGATAGTAGAAAGAAAATTAAAAAAAAAATAGCATCGGTCTTGTGCGCATATTATTCGAAGGTGATTCTTGACCTTAAGAACTTATAATAGTTTCAGGACTTTAGGGAAGATCTTATTGAATACATTGAACAGAACTGAATACTTAATTAAAATGATTCGACTATGTGCAAGTTAGAAGTTTGTCGTGAACTCCTTGGGTTCATAAAAACTTTGGAGATATTATCCGACACCTGATTGATTCTATAGATCTTTAAGACTATCTTCAGACTTCTTTGAAGGGCATTAAATATCTTATTGAAACGATTCAAATATGTGCATGTTGTCACAAGGCTGTATAAGACTTAACGAACTCATTAACAGGATATTATTCATAACTTTATTGAGCCTACAGATCTGGAAGATCTCAACTCAAGAATTCTTTGGAGATTTGTAAAATCTACTCAATTTTTATGCATGTTGTCAAAAGACTATTCTTCGACTAAGAACTCCAAAATCATAGCTCCAGGATAGATGGCATCATTCTTAGGCGCAAATATAGATGATCAGGGTTGTTTAGGGCCCTTTTCTTAGACCTCTGACACTTGGAGAATATGGACCGAATCCATAAAATTCCAACATATGTCTGGTTATGGATAAATATCTTAAGTCTCTAACTCCAGAAACTTTGTTTTGGCTGACCTTTAAAGCCCATGTATTAACTTATCCATGTTCTATGAATAGATCACTGACTACTAGGGTGGTTCAAAGTGTCGATTCAGCTCCACCCCACTCGATCGATTCCAAATCAGGTGCTGACTCTTTTTTTTTTTTTTTATCTAGGAGTTCAAAAATCTTCTAAAGATTGGCCTGTTGTGATGTGTTGTTTATGCTCATGCCAGTGTGTAACATATTTGGCGCTGGGTGGGATTCACTTGTGTGCCTGCTCACTAAAAACACTCTTCTAGGTTCCCTTTCACCTGAATACCCCTCCGACACCACCTTACAGTATTACTTCGAAGGAGTGGTGTCATGTGCTGTGTGCACCACTTCATGAAGCCAACTTTGTCGCGCTCTACTCAGGCAGTCCTCGTAGGCGGAGAATTCCTCGGCGAAGGAACTTCTCCAAAACCAACCGTGAACCATTTGGCATTTCGTGCTCTACTCGGATAGTCCCTGGCGGCGGATCAACCCTACTCCGACGAAGAGTTCCCCGACCGTAATCGATGCAATCCGGGCAGGTGCCGAGGTCGGTCCTGCGATTCTTGGTGGAGGGTTACTTCCAGTTTACAGGCGCCCCAACGATAATTTGCGACTTCGCAATCTACTCGATCTAGTCCCCGGCGGTGGACCTAGTCTACTCCGACGGAGATCTTCCCTGACGGTGGAGGTTCTCCCGGAATCGGTGCCTTGATTTCGATCAGTCAGGTGCCAAGGTCGGTCCTGCAATTCCGGTTGGAGGATGACTTCCGGTCCAACGACCTATCGCCGATGCAACGTTACGCTTGGACTACTCGGTCTAGTCCCCGACGATGGACCTAGCCTACTCCGTCAGGGAGCTCTCCGGTACAGGTCGTTGTGTTGTGTGTGTGTGTGGGTGTGGGGGGGGGGGGGGGGTGTTTTTTCTTTTAGACATGATGGAAAATCTGCAACCAGACTCCTGAAGAATTCAGTGTGTGGGGATGAGGGTGCCAACTCCTTGACCCTATAAAAACCCACCCGTGCCTTAAGCCTTGGACCCTCCCAGGAACCACCTTCCGGTATTACTTTGGGGAGGGGGCTATTGTGCTTGTTAAGCACTCACTATGTCTAACTACTTAGGGCTTCAGTAGTTAGGCGGTTCCTGCGACCTGCCGTTGGTCGTTTCACCTTTTTTGTTGGAGATCGAGGAAATCTGGGAGGCTGCTATGAATACCGCGTCCCAGATGTCCCGGTCTTGGCACAGCTTCTGGACCAAATTATCCGGAGTCGTGTCGTGACCGCTTACGCTTACGGCCATCGAAGCGAGGACATGCGAAGAACACATGTTCCGCGGTTTCGTCAACTCCCGCGCAAGCATGCGGTGCATGCGGAGGACTGTGCATGCCCATATTTGTGCAGATATTGTCTAAAACAGGCCGTGGCCTGACAAAATCTACGTTAAGTGGAAGTTCACTTCACCGTGTCGCCTACCAACCCACCCGGATAGTTCCGGGATTAGTCGGTGGGTCCACCGACCTTTGGTGGAGTTGTTCCATTCCCTTTGCCACTTAACCATAAATGCGGCTCTAGTGGTCTTTCGAATACCTCTTGTTCCACGTTGTTCGAAGCACTCTACATCCTCTTTTATGATCCCCGTTAGGACGCAGACCACGTTGCGTGATACCGTTCAGTATGCACTAACTACTCTTAGGCACATAAGCCTGTGCGTACTATCTAGCTTACTCATGTAGCTCTTGGTACTCAAGGCGGTGATCCATGCCAGCCTGCCGTACCTAAGTATGGACGGGGTGACACTGACCAGGAGTTTACGCTTACTCCCTTGCACCGCCGAGCTATTCGACATCATGCGGGATAATGTTGATAAGGCCATAGAGGCTTTCTTGCAGGCGTAATCGACGTGGCTGATAAAGGACAGCTTATCGTCGATCATGACCGACAAGTACCTAAAAGACCTCTTCCTTTCAATATTGGTCGCATATTGCTCCGGTTTTTGGGTGTGGACAACCGGTGCCGCGGTTTTTGGGGGGGGGGGGGGGGGGGGGGGGGGGGGGGGGGGGGTGTGTTTGTGTGGGGGGGTGTCCCCCGCGGGGGGGGGCGTTTTTTTTTTGTAAAAATTTTTTGTGGTTTTTGTTGGATGTTTTTTTGTGGGGGGGGTTTTATTATTTTTTTTTTTTTGTTGTTTCAGTAATATTTTTGTGGGTGTGTGGGAGCTCTTGGTGTTTTGTTGTTGAGATTGTTTTTGCTTGGGGGGGGGAAGATAGTGTGGGGGTGGGGGAGGGGAATTTTTTTTGTGGTGGTGGGGTGGATTGCTTTTTTTTTTTTATTGAAAGGGAAGGGGAAAGGAAGGTGGTTCTTTGTTTTTTTGTGTGAAATTTGTCTTAAATTTATCAGACTACATTAACTCAAATCAAATAAAACACGGAAATTTCAAATGCTGATAAGTAGTTTATTTATTATCATTTTCCACAAGAATATTGCACAATCGAGCAGTTTAACCAAGCAGGCCACCCAGCAGACCTCCCAGTAGTCCTGGAGCAGAGCCGGCCACGGACGAGACTTGGGACGTAGCAGCCGAGGCGATGTTGGCAACATTGGCCGCAGCGGAGTTCAGCTGGTTGATCAAAGTCGCAGGGACAGAGCTTCCTGCAGCCGCGATCTGGTCGACGATGGTGCTCAGATTGTTGACGGCAGCCGACGCCCGGGAGGTCAGGCTGGTAAGCTGCGAGGTCACTCCGGAAGTAAGGCCTGAGTTGAGAACACTGCCTAGAGTTGACTGAATACCGTTGGCAGCAGATTGAGCCTGGGCCAGGGCCGCGATCAGAGCATTGTTTCCGCTGCTAATGGCATTGTTGAGGACGGCGGGGAGTTGACTCATCAAACTGGTTACTGATGAAAGAGTGGTCTGCACAGTGTTGAGTAATCCGGAAACGGTATTCGAGAGCAGGCCGGTCAGACCGCCCAAAAGGGGTTGGGAATAGGTGGCGCCCAACAGGCACATGCCCAATGCAACGATCAGCAGAGTCTTCATCTTGTGGAAGTTTGGTAGCTATGGCAACTTTGGTCTCACAACTTGAACTGTCTGATGGGTCCTTCTGAGGCTCTATTTATATTGAATGAACCATCGATGGAATTGCAATTCTTCTGGAAATTGCCATCGAATCGCAAGAGGCGCTCGGCGTCAATGAATGAGGTTTATTGTTCCGACTCACATGTGTTTTGCTCAATTTAGGACGCAACTGGTATCACGTGCGCGTGTGTCCGACGTCATGAAATTACAGGAAAATTTGTTCCAGACGTAATGGCGGAATACATTTCGACTCAATTTTGCACATTTGTGTTTGTTCTAGAACTTGTTTCATGCCAGCCCGTAGGTTATACGTTTGTAACGTGTGTGCCGTTTGGCCTATTCTGGCTGGAATTTGATGCTTCGAATATAAATCAAACGGTTCCAAATTGTTTTTTGATCACCGAGGTGAGAGACAGCAAAACGCTCGATGAAGAAAACTGACAAGCCTATAAGGAGAAAGAGAATATTGAGCTTGAGGTGATAGGGGTGGACACACATATTTATATTTTTGTATTTTTAAGTGTAAAAATAAAAAATAAAAAAAGGTCCTTGGTTGTTTGGTGTTTTTTGGTGGTTTTGGCTTTTTTTAAATTATTACTTATTTAAGTGTAATTTTTTTTTTTATATATTAATTTTTTTTTTGTGTGTATTTTTTTTTTATAAGGTGATAATTATAGATTGAAGTTTTAAATTTATTTTTGCCAAACGGAACGCAATGTGTTCGCGTTACAAACGCGTTACCTACGGGCTGGCATGAAACAAGTTCCAAAACAAACACAAATGTGCAAAATGGAGTCGAAATGTATTCCACCATTGAGCCAGGAACGCATTTTCCTGCAATTTCATGACGTCGGACACACGCGCACGTGATACCAGTTGCGTCCTAAATTGAACAAAACACATGTCAGTCGGAACAATAAACCTCATTCATTGACGCCGAGTGCCTCTTGCGACTCGATGGCAGTTTCCAAAAGAATTGCAATTCCATCGATGGTTCATTCAATATAAATAGAACCTCAGAAGGACCCATCAGACAGTTCAAGTTGTGAGACCAAAGTTGCCATAGCTACCAAACTTCCACAAGATGAAGACTCTGCTGATCGTTGCATTGGGCATGTGCCTGTTGGGCGCCACCTGTTCCCAACCCCTTTTGGGCGGTCTGACCGGCCTGCTCTCGAATACCGTTTCCGGATTACTCAACACTGTGCAGACCACTCTTTCATCAGTAACCAGTTTGATGAGTCAACTCCCCGCCGTCCTCAACAATGCCATTAGCAGCGGAAACAATGCTCTGATCGCGGCCCTGGCCCAGGCTCAATCTGCTGCCAACGGTATTCAGTCAACTCTAGGCAGTGTTCTCAACTCAGGCCTTACTTCCGGAGTGACCTCGCAGCTTACCAGCCTGACCTCCCGGGCGTCGGCTGCCGTCAACAATCTGAGCACCATCGTCGACCAGATCGCGGCTGCAGGAAGCTCTGTCCCTGCGACTTTGATCAACCAGCTGCAATCGGCTGCAGCCAATGTTGCCAACATCGCCTCGGCTGCTACGTCCCAAGTCTCGTCCGTGGCCGGCTCTGCTCCAGGACTACTGGGAGGTCTGCTGAGTGGCCTGCTTGGTTAAACTGCTCGATTGTGCAATATTCTTGTGGAAAATGATAATAAATAAACTACTTATCAGCATTTGAAATTTCCTTGTTTTGTTTGGTTCGAGTTAATGTTGCCTGACAAATGTTAGAATATTTCAAGAAATTTTAATTATATGATTGTTTTCGAAACATCTGCGAACCTCATAGTTTTTGATTCATATTATTTATTTCATTTTAGATAAATGTGATACTCAACACAACTGCATATAGATTTATATGGGTTTTTTTCCTTAAGGGGGGGCGCGCTTTTTTTTTTTCTCTCTTTTTTTATATTTTTGCGGGGTGTTTGTGTATTTTTTTTGGGGGAGGAAGACGCCTATAAAAAAAAAATTTGGTGTTGATACCTCTCCACCAAGCTTTTTGTGGTTTTTTGTGGACCAGTATGTTTCAATCGGACGGAACTATGGACAATTTGGTGGATTACAATGCTTGGGAACGTAAATAACGTTATTTTGCTCATACCAAGTGATTGTATCTTTAGCGTAATGACAGCTGGCCAAATCTGGCCAGAACAAGGATTGAGTCGCATGTTTTCTCAGGAAAGGTAAGAGCCGCTTTTTGAGGCATTCTTGCCGGTAGATCTCACCGTTTACCGTACCTGTGGTTACGAAAATCTGAGATTTTAGCCCACAGGAACATTTTGCTTGGCAGTCCAGATCTATTTTTCAGGGAATTTGGTTTTAAACTTCCGTTTCAGATGTTCAGGGGCATCTTTCCGGCTAGTTGCAGTGTAAAATTCCGTTCCCGAGAGATTATTGTATTTTTTGAAGCAGTATGTTCCGTCATCCATGACAACACAATGGAATTTTGTTCATGAAGCTTTCTGGAGCGTGTTTGAACGGATTTTTGTTGCTTTGCGTTACGATCTGGGTATTTTTGAACTTTAAATGATGTCAATCCCGCCTTAGACTTCACTTTTTGCACAAAACCGGTTGACATTTGCACTTTTTTCGCAACTGTCCGTGTTGACACCTTCGGGTATGCCTGAAAAGCAGCAAAGACTCTTTTCTCCTTCCTTGTGTTGCTTTGTACAAGGTTCACCACCACTTCCAGCTTTCCTTTCGACAGTAAGACCCTCTTTATAACGTTTAATCACATCTGCAACAGTTGATTTGGGCACATTTAACGATTTTGCGATGAATCGAACAGTAGAATTGGGATTTTCTAAATATTCGTACAAGACTGATTTCCTGGGTGCTAGTTCAGACGGCGCCATCTTGAATACATAATGCGCTTTTGTAAACAATGTGTGTGTTTCACTTTTGTCTATGTATTGGTTATGTTCATAACAAGTTTCATTCCATGTCGTAGTGATTTGACTAAGAAACAGGATAAATACTTTGTCCGGATTTTGGTGTGAACAGCCTTTAATTTAGTTTAACTTTAAATTTTTATTTAAAACATTTTAAATTTTAAAATCCTCTTCAGGGCATTTTATTTTACTTATAAACTCTCTAAAATACATTCACAGTACACATCACACATGTCGAATGAAGTTCTCGACGGTGTCTATGTCGATTTCTTGTATCTTTCGCTTGATTCGATAAACCAATTGTTGCTCATTTTAAGCTTCCCAGCCATTGCTGTACACCATACGCTTGAGTATACCCCACAAAAAATTTCAATTGGACCAGCCTGAGGAACGTTTGGTGGATTGTTCTTTTTCGGTATTAATGGTATTTTCACTCAGTTAGCCAATCCAATGTTTTTTTTCGCATAATGACAGCTAGCAAGATCCAGCCAAAACATTATTTCGTCGTGAGTGTGATATTTTTTGATGAACTGCTTCAATTCCGGCAGCATTGGCTGATATAAACGTCAGAAGAGAGACAGCCTTCGATGAAATGGCTGCACACGCCAACACCTCATATCTCGATTTTCTGGCATATATAACAATGTCTGGTGTTGTTTTAATGTTGGCAGTATAAGAGCCGTCGATGCCACTCAATCATCCAAAATGATGCACTTTTCAACCGCAAAATGTTCGCGTTGTTGCTGTGTACACACACTTAGAAAATAACACCGAACTCGCTTCAATTTTCTACCGAGTTACATCGGTTACCAATAAGAAACCGAATAAATCGTTTATATATACTGTATTCGGATGAATTTTTTGAGTTAAACCCGAATTTCGGTTACTAAATATATGATATATTTGAAAGATGAACCGTACAGTGCGGTAAAGCAGGGATATTCAAGACCGAGAAAACTCGGTAAACTGAACCGAGCATTCGCTGAATATTCTTAAACGTCAAACACTTCTCTTCGAGTCAATTCTGCGGCGGCTATGTCTACCGAAAAACTGGTTTATTTTAGATGATTCGATAAGGCCTGAAAACTGTCAGCCATTTTCTCTCACGTGCGCGCGAAGAATGTCTTTTTGCGAAAATTATCCGTACTGGTATTTTTTTGTCAGGTGAAAATGAAAAAAACTACAAGGTACAGCCCAATGGGGTTGTGCGTAAAGTTGACGCAGGACTAAGCAGCAATCTTATTTCCATACACTTTCCAGACACGTTAGGGCCATCCGTTAATTAATTTAAGTCAGTCCTGAAAAGGGCTAAGAAAATTCTATTGTACACTCTTTAGAAAGCATTTGGTGGCTCTTAATTATGATACTGCCCCGGTTGTATTTTCTACGATGGTTGAGAGGGCCACTATCTCTAACGCGTAGAAGATAGTTATGGGTCTGTTGGTTCATTGGTTATTTAACGCGCTTTGCCATTTACTCAGGGACGTGGCGTTTAAAGCAATGCCATGTTCAGTCGGGGCGCGGTAAAGGAAATTTCAAACAGCACAAGAGAAAAATTCTTCCAAACGAACTCTTCAGTTGGCAAACTGATTTGGTCGTCCTGAAAAGGACGGATTTGGTTGAGGGGGGGGGAACTGGGGGGTGGGGGGGTGTTTTGCGGAGAGGGGGGAGAAAGAAAAAAAGACAGCCCTGGGGGAGAGGGGGGGGCCCCCGGGGGGGGGGGTGCTTTTTTTTTTTGTGGGTATGTTTTTTTTAAAAATTTTTTTTTTTTTGGGGGGGGGTGGAAAATAAAAAAATTTTTTTTTTTGGGGGGGGGGGGGGGGGGGAAAAATTGGGGGGGGGAAAAGTTGGGTTTCTAACGGGTGTCCACTAAAAAATGAGAATGATTTCAATACTTTTCCATCAGAACAAAAACGGCCGCATAGAAATGTCACTTTAGATGAATGAATCGTTGCACTCTCCAGAAAATTTTCATACACTCTTATTTCACTCTAACATGTTCAGTCGTGTTCAGCATGCCGTCGAAACAGGAAGAACTGCGCGCGCGCGTTGTACAATTCTTTCAAGCGAACGAAGATCGTGGAAAAAAAATACACGGTGGACCATTTTTGTCGTGAAAAAGTTCCGGTATCCACCGTATACCGTATCCTGGCATGCATGAGAGTAACCCGGAAGAAAGGTTGCGGCCGTCCAGCGAAAATAATGAATGAGAAAACGCTCCGCTCGCTGCGCAGCATGTTCAACAACAAGGATTCGGTAAGTCAACGGGAAGCAGCCCGAAAGTTCCATTGTTCGAAGTCACTCATCTGCAAGACGCTAAAGAAAGAAGGAATAGTGTGTAGAAAGAAAACCAGATCCCCAGAGTACACAGATGAGCAGATTCAAACCGTGAAATCCCAATGCCGCTGGATGACTCGGAATTACGGCGGAAAATCTTTCGTTCTGGACGACGAAAGCTACTTTCCTCTTTCGAAGTCTCAGATACCGGGAAACGACCGATTCTACACTAAGGACAAATCTACTACTCCTCCAAAAGTAATGTATAAGTTCAAGCACAAATTTGAATCGAAGGTTATGTTATACATCGTAATATCCGATAAGGGTATTTCGAAGCCGTGGTTCAAACCAAGCGGTTTGGCCATCAACCAGGAGGTGTACCAAAGAGAGTGTTTGCAGAAAATACTCATCCCATTTCTTAAACAACATCACTCGGATGGCAAATACGTGTTTTGGCCGGACAAGGCATCATCGCACTACGCAAAAAAAAACGCTAACGTTTTTGGAGAGCCAAAATATACCATATGTCCCAAAAGACCGGAATCCGACAAATTTGCCACAGTGCCGTCCTATCGAGGATTTCTTCGGTCTTTTGAGCTCCATGGTATACAAGGATAATTGGAAGGCCAAGAACACCAAGCAACTTACCAACAGGATCAAAAGCTGCATCCGAAAAATCGATGTGGCTGCCGTCCAACGGTCATGTTCCAGCATAACGACTAAGCTGCGCCGCACGGCGGACCACGGACCATATGACAATATTCACTAAGCTTAGTTTGAAGATTTAAGTTGACCCTTTTAATAAAATAAATCAGTTTGAACAAAACTTCACTGGTATTTTTTTCCTGACCCATTCTTTTCGTTCTCATTATTTAGTGGACACCCGTTAGTCATTATTTGCTCTAAGGAAATCCCTGAAGATCTAGTCTCAAGGAGTGCTTCAGTTAAGAAATTAGCAGAAGCTACAATTTGATGGACAGGTCCACTCCCTGTTATAGTGTCGGTTGATCAACGACCACTAGCAGTGGTAGAAGAACGGAACTATGAAATGGTTGATAGATACTACAGTTTTAGCAAACTGCTAAGAGTCATGGCATATGGCTTACGATTCAAACGAAACTGTTTAACTAACAAATCGGATCGAACTGTTGGACATCACACCTTGGATGAGCGGAAACAAGCACACAATAAAGTATGAAAGAATGATTCAGCAGCAACATTTTTTTAACAGAGGTTAATCAACTATCTTCAGACAAAGCAGCCACAAGCAGTTCAATAACAATAATGAAACAGTTTTTGGACACCGACGGATTGCTTCGTCTAGGAGGCCGGCTACAGGCATCAGGAGTCGAGTTCAGCCAACAACACCCAATCATCTTGCCAAGTAAATGTGTGAGTAAACGTGAGCTGGTTAACAAGGTTTGTTGTACGCGATTGAAATATTGGTCGATTTACGAAAGATTTTTGGTAAAAAATTACTGAAAAACTCAGTAATCGACATGGAAAATCAGTAAAATATACACACTCAAAAAAATCAACACGTTGTTTTCACGTGAAACGCACAGAATTTTCGTCCACTGCCAAAATCAGTAATAAATACGTGGAATTCACGTAAGAGCTACGTGATTTCCGCGTAAATTCACATTCTACGTGAAAATCACATAAATGTTACGTGATTTTTCACGTACAATTCACTGGACACGTAATGTTCACCTGAGGGCAGTACAAACCTGTGAAATTGGAAGCACGATGGCTACCAAAAATTACTGAATATCAATCAATACTGAATTTCGGTTAAATTTACAAAATCATCAATTTAAAACTTTGTTTTTTTCCTGCTCTTTGAAACGCATAAAGCGGGTGGTCAATCATTTAAACAATCATTTTTCTCATAAAAGATTCCTGTGAAAGATGAGCTGTATTCTCAAGCGCCTGAAGAGATCTGGTCTCAGGATTCCGAAATAATAGCTGCAAGGTTTGGATTATGGAGATATACATGAATGGCTCATCGACGCAGACAGTTTTGTTGACACCATCAATACAGTGAACGACGTCATGGCTTCCGATGCATTATGGAGTTGGTTGAGGATCATTATCTTCGCAATGACTACTTTAAAACTATTTGGTTATTTGGTGCCTTCCCTCAATGCCAATTTGCCGTTTAATGCATTTACTGGATGCAAAATAGTTTAAAATGCTTTTTCAACTAAACATAATAAGATAATATGAATGAGTCCTAAAACGGCATTTCAAAACAGCATTTTATGAGTTCATAAAGTCAAAATAAAACCTTTGATAGGAGTAAAAGAAATTTGATATAACGAGGTTTAAAGATCGTTTTAAACAAGCTGTGTAGGTTCCCATAAACCTCACTAAAATATGAAACCTATTGGCAGCTCTCATAATAAAACCGAATTGATTTCTAGTGGCTTTGATAAAACCTTAATAAAACTTTATAAAGCAGGATGGTTTTGGCAATGTTACTTGGGATGCCTTTCACTCGTTCAGAAAATCAATGGAAAGAATAAAAAAAAAATTTTGATCAGCTGTCACCGCCTGAGCACGCGAAAATTAAAGATTACTGAATTCCAGTGATTTTCACATTTTGCGTCAGTATTTATTGTTGTTTTACTAAAAATCGGTAAAGCGTTTACTAAATTGCGGATTTTCAATCTCCTGTGAAATCGATACATTTTACGAAAAGATCAATGAAAAAAACAACAACATTACAGATAGATGTTTCAAAAATTTGTATGGAGAAAAGTCTACGAATGGGGAGGGGGGGGGGGGGGGGGGGGGTTGAGAATTCAAAAATAAGTCTACGTGGTTTATGAACCTGCCCTAATGACATTTTCAAAAGAATCAATTCTTGAAAATATTTCGAACAACACAGTGCTCCGCTTGAAGAAAAATATATCTTTATTCAAATCAGTTCGTTGGTTTAATTTTTATTGTTTCAACTAAATAAAAAAAAACGCTCCTAAATCTGTGGAATAAGATTATAAATTAAATGTGTGCATTGATCGCTACCAATGCAATAACATGGTTAAACATCAAACCATAGAATAAAAGTATTCAAATCAGATATGAAAAGAATTAGCCCATACCAGCTAATTCTTGAGATGAATCCTGTCCACCGAGGTTACTTGGATTGACTACTGCAAGTTGTCCATCCCCCTGTTATCATTGAGGACCTGCGGTTGCATAATTTCTTGTGGGTTTATCAAGTTATTCAGTAGTATAGACATACAAGAATACACTTGTTGATTGTAAAGATTGATGCTATCCACCAAAGGGGACTCAACCGATGCTTATGAAGTTCGAACACAGAATTGAAATGGATGTTGTCCACCGAGATTAATTTGATTGATGCATTCGGAGCAGCCATTCTTCCGGTTGATAAACATCTGACAAACTCTGTACGCGGGTCATTGAGATTTCCAAATATGGATATTTACACATTAAAAAAATGCCACGCAAGGAAGGATTTTAAAAAAATCTGTAATCTGTATATACAGAATTCTGTATCCGAAAACTGCGAAAAATCTGTATGATTACAGATAAATCTGTATATGTGGCATCCCTGCTTCCAGGGTACTTGCTGCCGCCAACTTCGATCCTACAGTCACTGCACAGCTCCACGACTGCCGAAAAACTAAATCAAAATGCCAAGGTGTACCCCTTATATAACATTCATAGCTGCCTAGGAGACTTTCCTTACTTAAATATGAAGTCTGTGCTAGGAAAGTACTGTGTATTTGGTAAATTTTCTCTGAAAAATCGACATTATAAGATATCGTCTCATATTTGCGTTAATTTTATTAGTTGCATGTTAAAAATCAATAGATTTAAATATTGGAATCAAAGCGTAGAAAATGTTTTAACCTGATGCTGCAAACATTTTGGAAATCGATCGTGAAATTACTTAGTAATTAACGTTCAAAACCTGACCGTTTTTTGCGACGCTCCAAATTTTCACAATTTGAATGTGTACCCCAGTATGGAAAACACAGACGTAGTCCTACGTCAAAAAAAAAAAAAATAAATAAATAAAAAGAGACTACACTCTTAAAAATAATGAATGTTACGAGTGACTAATCCTTGTTGCACTTAAATTTTTGACTCAATTGTATGTTCTATTTAATTTTTTGTTAAATCGTAACTTGAATCCCAAAATAATAAATACTTTCACACTCAAAACCACGTTCCGGATGCTGCATCTACAACAGCTTCTAGAATATATTTGATAACCTCAAAGCTAAGTCCGTAATGCGTTAAACAATAGCCACAATAGTGATTTTGCACTGATTGCAGCATGTTAGTAATGTGTAGGACCTCCTTTGTTCTCAATCAGTTCAAACAACCTATTCGGAATACTTTCAACCAGGCGGTGACATGTAGATACTTGTATCTGGTTCTTCGCTGATGAGATTGCTCCTTTGAGCTTTTGAACATTCCTGTACTGCTTGTTGTCTGCATACATTGTACGTACCATCTGTCCCCACAAGTTTACGATCGGATTCTGATCTGCAGAACAAGCTGGCCACTCCATAACTTTATGTTTATTTATGATTTTATGTTCAGATAACCACGCCATGGTCATTCGGCTTTTATGAACTGGTGCGTTATCTTGTTGTAATACCCAATCACCACGATGGTTTTGCTGCAAGAATGGTAGCAAATGGTATTGAAGCATCTCGATGTACTCCTGTTGAGCGCGAAACGTCAAGCATAAGGTCAGCTTTTAAGGCCAGTATCGACTTAAAAAGTATAGAGGTTACGAAATTTTGTTCAATATTACCAAGCGGAATTTTGACAATTGATCTGCATGGAATGAAATATCACCCTCACTTATGGAATAATCGAGCGGAATATTTTTCCGAAAGTAAAATTGACAGCTCCCATTAGTTTGCGTGGAAACCTTATAAATTCAAATTTAATTTTTTGTTCTTTTCAGGTGGATACTGCTGCAGAAATTGCTTTTTGATTCTTTACTTTTCCGTTTTAGTAAACGGAATTTAACATGGGTTTGGTATAGAAAAAGGAATTTCTTTCGAACACGATACCGACCTTTATCTGGTTCAGACTTTTGAGTAAGTGGCTTGCAGGGTTGATTATTCTGCGTAGACGTAGTCTTTTTGACAACTTTTTCTTGGGTCCACCTTTCTCATTTTTTCCATATCCCTCAGGATTTTTCAAAAAATTCAAAACAACATGATTTCGCGAATACTGATGTCACAATCACGATAAGCCAAAATCTTCCCTTTTTCCTGCTCTGACAAGTACGTTCCACGCGACATTTTAGAGCTTATACAAAACACGTCATAACACGTTAATTGGTACAAGAAAACTGAGCTGCAGTTGAAACGAATGGCTTTATTCAGGTATTGGTGCTATAGGGTAGGGAACGGCTCAATCAGGGGTGACTGTTTTAAGCAGTTGTTAGGCAATAGGTCGAAAACTCCCACATTTTCCAAATTATTTCACTTTTAATGATACGATCATATGCTCTATTTATCGGGCTAAAGATTGGATGCATAAATCAAGATTGATTTCCAATTAATTACTGCCATTTTGAAGATTTGAAATACATCATCTGCTGAAGAAGTTCGCTTAAATTTTGCCTTTGGGCATTTTGCATTTGATCGCATGTACCCGGAGGGCATGTCTTCATCAGCTCTCTCTCACATTTAAGCTCGTTGCCAGAATGTGATGTTGATAATTGAGTTTGAATTTATTTCATATTTGGATGATCTGAAATCACTATTTATTTCATGTTTCTTCCAGTCATTTGAGGTTGATCTATGCTTATGATTATATTGTCCATAATCTGGCACTATCATATGTAATAAAAAAATATGTTTCGTAGCTGTCCAATAGTACTGACAAGCAAATACTCTTAGGCACATAAGCATGTGCGTACTATCTAGCTTACTCATGTAGCTCTTGGTACTCAAGGCGGTGATCCATGCCGGCCCGCCGTACCTAAGTATAGACGGGGTGACACTGACCAGGAGTTTACGCTTATTCCCTTGCACCGCCGAGCTATTCGACATCATGCGGGATAATGCTGATCTAGCCATAGAGGCTTTCTTGCAGGCGTAATCGACGTGGCTGATAAAGGACAGCTTATCGTCGATCATGACCGACAAGTACCTAAAAGACCTCTCCCTTTCAATATTGGTCGCATATTGCTCCGATTTTAGGTTATGAACAACCGTGACCTCAGTCTTATGATGGGCTAGCTCCAGGGGTGAATGTGAGTGCGTGAGTGTGTCTGTGTGTGAAGTTGTACCCACCGGCCGTCGGCGAATTCTCTTAGCAAAAATCTTTTAAGTGACCATTGAAAGCTGATTTTAACCGGGAGTTTGATAGTAATTGCTCTATTGCTGTTCCAGCAATACTTTTCAGAATGTCTGAGAGCACTTCGTGTTAGTTTCATTGAGAAAGTTCAAGCTTCAAAGGGGAAAGAAAATGTCAGGTTGTGAAAGGGCAAAGATTTTTTTTGATGTCCTGGAGGCATCCATCGATTTTTTTTAAGTGCAATGAAGTGACATTACAAGGGATCTTACCGTAACTTATGTGTTGATCCAAAGGCACTTCTTAGAAATTTGTCTTAAATTTGTCAGACTACATTAACTCAAATCAAATAAAACGCGGAAATTTCAAATGCTGATAAGTAGTTTATTTATTATCATTTTCCACAAGAATATTGCACAATCGAGCAGTTTAACCAAGCAGGCCACCCAGCAGACCTCCCAGTAGTCCTGGAGCAGAGCCGGCCACGGACGAGACTTGGGACGTAGCAGCCGAGGCGATGTTGGCAACATTGGCCGCAGCGGAGTTCAGCTGGTTGATCAAAGTCGCAGGGACAGAGCTTCCTGCAGCCGCGATCTGGTCGACGATGGTGCTCAGATTGTTGACGGCAGCCGACGCCCGGGAGGTCAGGCTGGTAAGCTGCGAGGTCACTCCGGAAGTAAGGCCTGAGTTGAGAACACTGCCTAGAGTTGACTGAATACCGTTGGCAGCAGATTGAGCCTGGGCCAGGGCCGCGATCAGAGCATTGTTTCCGCTGCTAATGGCATTGTTGAGGACGGCGGGGAGTTGACTCATCAAACTGGTTACTGATGAAAGAGTGGTCTGCACAGTGTTGAGTAATCCGGAAACGGTATTCGAGAGAAGGCCGGTCAGACCGCCCAAAAGGGGTTGGGAACAGGTGGCACCCAACAGGCACATGCCCAATGCAACGATCAGCAGAGTCTTCATCTTGTGGAAGTTTGGTAGCTATGGCAACTTTGGTCTCACAACTTGAACTGTCTGATGGGTCTTTCGGAGGCTCTATTTATATTGAATGAACCATCGATGGAATTGCAATTCTTTTGGAAACTGCCATCGAGTCGCAAGAGGCACTCGGCGTCAATGAATGAGGTTTATTGTTCTGACTCACATGTGTTTTGTTCAATTTAGGACGCAACTGGTATCACGTGCCCGTGTGTCCGACGTCATGAAATTGCAGGAAAATTCGTTCCAGACGTAATGGCGGAATACATTTCGACTCAATTTTGCACATTTGTGTTTGTTCTAGAACTTGTTTCATGCCAGCCCGTAGGTTATACGTTTGTAACGTGAGTGCCGTTTGGCCTATTCTGGCTTGAATTTGATACTTTGAATATAAATCAAGCTGTTCCAAATTGTTTGTTGATCACCGAGGTGAGAGCCAGCAAAACGCTCGATGGAGAAAACTGACAAGCCTATAAGAAGAAAGAGAATATTGAGCTTGAGCTGAAATGGCTATGACCCACGTATCTAGGTATTTTTGAATTTCAAAGTGAAAATTCAACAAATAGAACACGGTCCTAGTTTGTGTTCCCTTTGGTGACGTTTGACATTTTACAAATAACTTGCTAATCAAGCGGACTTATTTTTAACAAAAGATGATTTAATTTTGGCAATAAACTTTTCGACAATGCGACGATTATTTATTTTCGAAGTGTCAAATTCAAGCCAGAGAAGGCCAAATGGAACGCAATGTCTTCGCGTTACAAACGCGTTACCTACGGGCTGGCATGAAACAAGTTCTAAAACAAACACAAATGTGCAAAATTGAGTCGTAATGTATTCCACCATTGAGTCTGGAACGCATTTTCCTGCAATTTCATGACGTCGAACACACGCGCACGTGATACCAGTTGCGTCCTAAATTGAACAAAACACATGTGAGTCAGAACAATAAACCTCATTCATTGACGCCGAGTGCCTCTTGCGACTCGATGGCAGTTTCCAAAAGAATTGCAATTCCATCGATGGTTCATTCAATATAAATAGAGCCTCCGAAAGACCCATCAGACAGTTCAAGTTGTGAGACCAAAGTTGCCATAGCTACCAAACTTCCACAAGATGAAGACTCTGCTGATCGTTGCATTGGGCATGTGCCTGTTGGGCGCCACCTATTCCCAACCCCTTTTGGGCGGTCTGACCGGCCTGCTCTCCAATACCGTTTCCGGATTACTCAACACTGTGCAGACCACTCTTTCATCAGTAACCAGTTTGATGAGTCAACTCCCCGCCGTCCTCAACAATGCCATTAGCAGCGGAAACAATGCTCTGATCACGGCCCTGGCCCAGGCTCAATCTGCTGCCAACGGTATTCAGTCAACTCTAGGCAGTGTTCTCAACTCAGGCCTTACTTCCGGAGTGACCTCGCAGCTTACCAGCCTGACCTCCCGGGCGTCGGCTGCCGTCAACAATCTGAGCACCATCGTCGACCAGATCGCGGCTGCAGGAAGCTCTGTCCCTGCGACTTTGATCAACCAGCTGCAATCGGCTGCAGCCAATGTTGCCAACATCGCCTCGGCTGCTACGTCCCAAGTCTCGTCCGTGGCCGGCTCTGCTCCAGGACTACTGGGAGGTCTGCTGAGTGGCCTGCTTGGTTAAACTGCTCGATTGTGCAATATTCTTGTGGAAAATGATAATAAATAAACTACTTATCAGCATTTGAAATGTTAGAATATTTTAAGAAATTTGAATGTGATGATTGTTTTCGAAACATCTGCGAACCTCATTTTAAATTTCCGCACTCCTCCGTGAGAATATACACTAGTGGAAATATATAAAACCACCATCTTTTTTTTGGTGCGGTTTTTTTTTGGGGGGGTTTTTCTCTTTTTATTGTTTTTTTTTTTGTGGGCTTATTAATTCTTACAAACAATATGAAGATTTTGTTTTTGGTTTTTTTTTGTGGGGGGAGGAGTGGTGTTTTTTTTTTGTGGAGGTGGGGATTAAAATAACACAAATTTATTATATTTTTTGTTTGGTGGTCTGCTCTTTTTTCTTGTGTCTTTGGTTTTCATTATCAGTGGGTGAGGTTTGGGTAAGTTAATTATAAAAAAATAAATATTATTAATTGTTATTTATTTTATTTTTTTTAAATTTTTATATTTCAAGGGTAAAGAACAATGTTGAGGGCGAGGAGCGTGGTAAAATCGACATATTGAAGGAGGAAGGGTATTCTCTGCGCGAAATTGCTCGCAGAATAGGAAGGAGTAGAGATGCCGTGACAAACTATGTTCGATTGGGTTCTAAATACGCCACAAAAAAGCGACCGGGCCGTCCTTCATATCTGACAGATAGAGATAAACGCCGAATGATACATCTCGCTGTTAATTCCAAGCTTTCTTCTGCAAAAATTAAGGCGAATATGAATATTTCGGTTACTAGCCGTCGTATTCGTCAAGTTCTAAGCTCCGAAGAAAATCTTTCGTATAGAAAAACCGTTCCTGTGCCGCGACTTCTTCCACGTCATAAAAATGCACGGTTGAGGTTTGCCGAAAAGCATCGTTTCTGGGATGATGAGTGGTCCACAGTGGTTTTCAGTGATGAAAAAAAATTCAATTTGGATGGACCTGATGGTTCTGGTAATTGTTGGCAAGATAAGAGGAAGAAAAAGCCTACAAGAGAATCTCGCAACTTCGGAGGAGGGACCGTAATGGTTTGGGCAGGTATTAGCCAAGCTGCAAAAACACCGATATGCTTCATTTCAACGAAAATGAATTCGGAAATGTATTGCGAATTGTTGGAAGAGGTGTTGATTCCTTTCACAGAAGAGTTCATGGACGAAAATGTAATTTTCCAGCAAGACAACGCCTCTTGTCACGCAGCCAAAAATACCAAAAATTTTCTGAAGGCTCATAACATTCCTGTAATGGACTGGCCGGCTTGTAGTCCGGACCTGAACCCAATAGAAAATGCTTGGGGAATTTTGTCTCAAGCAGTATTTGCACAGGGCAGGACATATGAAAATGCAAAACAACTGAGGAAAGCTATCATCGATGAATGGGCTAAAATTACTCCGAACATCTTAAAATCTCTCATTACCTCGATGCCCAGGCGGCTGGAAGAAGTAATCATGAAGAAAGGTGAAGCAACGCACTACTGACTACCTCTAATAATGTATTCCTTCAGCAATATATTAAATAAACAAGTTTTTATACGAAGTGGTGTTATATTTATTTCCACCTTAAAATATTAAATGAAGCATAACATTTGAATAAAACGTAATATTCACTTCATCCTCTGACCCCATATTGTAACACTTAATACTATGTTTCTAAAAACTCAATCACTGATCATCCTTGTTTGAACACTTTTCGAAAAATTGCAAATAACATGGTGGTGTTATAATTATTTCCGATAGAAGCACAGGTACTTGAAGAATTCTATTTTTTACAACCAATTAAGCTTTTACAATCTTCAGATTGTTCATTGAATAACACACGGCCGACTCTCCAGAAGTTTCCACAGCTCATCCGAGAATATTCCACGAAACTACTCAAAACTTCCTTTCAAACTGAAATGAACGTACCTCTAAGAAGTGTGAAGATTGTCAAGTAGAAGCTGAATTGGTGCAAAAAAAAATTATAGAAGAACTTTACTTGTAAAGTATGTATCACAAGTCCTGAGAAAAATTCAAAAGCATGCCATTTAAAATCCAACATTTAAAAATTTAAAAAAATCACGGCCGTTTCATTTTACTCAAGTTTTTATAACAATTGTATACTATCTTTTATTCTCTCACGAAAATGTTACTCAATTTTCGTTAAAAAGTGGATCTACTCAATTTATGAGTAGATCCACTTTTTACGAAAATTGAGTAACATTTCCGTGAGAGACAAAGAGGTGGTATAAAATTGTAATCAAAAATTGAGTAAAATGAAACGGGAGTGTTCACTGAATATTCTTAAACGTCAAACACTTCTCTTCGAGTCAATTTCGCGACGGCTATGTCTACCGAAAATCTCGGTTATTTTAGCTGACTCGATAAGGCCTGAAAAATCCTCAGCCATTTTTTTCTCGCGTGTGTGCGAAGAATGTCTTTTTGCGAAAATTATCCGTACTGGGTTTTTTTTATCAGGTGAAAATGAAAAAAAAAAATACCAAGAGACTACAACAGGAGGATGTACGTTTAGTAATTTATGAGGATTGTTTGCATCAATAAACAATGTAACTGACAAAACTGGTTTTAGTACTATGAAATTCGAAGCTATTTCTACCAAAATTCCAGCTCTGCCAAAAAAGAACCGAATTCCAGTCCGTTTATTTGACAGCGTTCGGTAATATTTGAGTAAACCGATGTTCGATTATTGCTGATTGGATTTATTTTTGTCAACCGAGTTTCTCGGTAAATTTGACAGATTGCGAGAAAATAAAAATTTAGCGAGTACTCGGTTGTTCCAATTTGAACCGAACAGACTACTGAGCGTTCAGCAGATAAAAACTAGGTTGAAATTCAACCGAGTTCTGTTGATGGTTACTATTTTAAGTGTGTACACATATTTTGGTGCCCGCTGAAGATTTAGATACATTGCGTTGTTTTTTTTGTCTAAATCCGAAGGATTGTCATGTTGAAACATGAAATTTTCAATCAACAGGGTCTGGCAATTGAACTGCTACATTACTTTAACAGTCATTATTACGTAGCACACGAAACGGTATTGGACGACCCCTCGTCGCTTTGTTTAGATTATGTCTTGGCTGGCAGTGAATGTAGGGTAGGGAACGGCTTAATCAGGGGTGATTGTTTTAACCAGTTGTTAGGAAATAGGTCTAAAACTCCTACATTGTCCAAATTATTTCGCTTTTATTAATACGAACTTAAGGTCTATTTATCGGGTTAATGATTCGATGTATAAATCATGATTGATTAACAATTTATTACTGTCATTTTGAAGATTTAAAATTCACAATCTAGAAATCATCAGTTTCCTACCTGCTAAAGAAGTTCGCTTAAATTTTGCCTTTGTGTGTTTTGCATTTGTTCGCGTGCACCGGAGGGAATGTCTTCATAAGCTCCCAATCTCATCAAGGTTTGTGGCCAGAATGTGATGTTGAACATTGAGTTAAATTTATTTCATATTTAGATGATCTAAAATCACTATTTATTTCATGTTTCTTCCAGTCATTTGAGGTTGATCTATGCTTATGATTATATGTATTGTCCATCAATGAAAAAAATGTTTCGGAGCTGTCCAATAAATAAATAATGTTTCGCGAAGCCTGCTGTCTCTTACATTTGTTTGTTTTTAAACGAAGCATCCCGTTTGTCGTCACAGTCGCTTTGTCTAACATTTCCGTGAGAGTAAATGAAATAAAAAATACACATTGCCAATCTAAAGATCAATGACAAACTCAATCTCTGATCGTGTACGTCTGTCTCATAACCTGCTAGTAGACGAGTTTGTGATCGTAGCAGTCGACATGTTTTGGTTGATTGTTTTCGAAAGGGGATGGGTAAAACGAAGAAGCGGGTTGAGGAA
This sequence comes from Aedes koreicus, assembly GCA_024533555.2. Classification (NCBI taxonomy): domain Eukaryota; kingdom Metazoa; phylum Arthropoda; class Insecta; order Diptera; family Culicidae; genus Aedes; species Aedes koreicus. Next base: position 80,364 of record JAHHFK020002099.1, read on the forward strand.
ATTGACGTTTGCAGCAAATCGTGAACTGGCCTATTTCATTTTGCCTTTGCACACATGCACGGAATCACACTCATACAATATTGTTAGTTTATGTACAGATTGCGGAGCTTTCATGATCGAAAAGCAATCCGCATGCTTTTAATAAGTCCCTGCAATTGGGAACTTTATTCCATGGCTATGGAATTTTTTGAGTCTAATGCTCGTTTCTGAAGGTATGTTCCGATAGATCAGAAGTAAGCAGAGGGATTAACGTCTAAATATTGGCAGTTCAAATTATAGATTACGTACAGCTTCATCAAATGTCCCAGGTGCTGAATAAACTGCTTAAAACCCGTCCCGTACCCTATGTGTGACTTTTGTAATTTTAACTAGTTCATTTATGTGTTATGTTACTTTAGTAATCGAGCGTTATCCGGAAAAATGGATCTCGAACAGAAACGTAGTACATTGGTTGCCTTGTTCCAAGCTGGAAAACGGCAGGACATAGTTCGTGAGCTGTCCGATTTACGTATGTGCAGATGTTTTGTACACGGTACAGTCAAAATATACCTAAACGTACCAAAAAACGATATGGTGGGGGACGTCAAGCTACTGTGGTGACACATGCCATGGTGAATATCGCCTGATAGAGGTGAAGAGGCACCTTAAGAGAAATCCTCGACGTAGTGCCACTAAATTGGCGGAAGAGATCAACGTATCGGATCGAATTCTCCGTCGGATCCTGAAAGATAAACTTCAGACCAAGCCCTACAACATTACAAGATCCAGAAGGTTCAAGACCTTCCGGTGAGGCAGAAACAAGAACGGGTTAAAAGAGCGAAGCCGCTGCCGAAAAGGGCCGCGGAAGATAGGTTGGAGAATATCGTGTTTATCGACGAAAAACTCTTCACCGTACAGCAATTCGTGAATAAGCAGAACGACAGAGTTTGGTTGCCAGAAAGATCACGAAACCAGCATCGGTGGTGGTTTGTTCCGGAATCACCCGTGATGGCCGGACTCCACTGGTTTTTGTCACTGAAGAAGTGAAGATCAACCAACATTGATATCGGAAACTAGTTCTACAGAAAGTCGTTGAACCGTAGGCACGGCGTCATTTTTGTTCCAGGGGTTGGGTTTTCCACAAAGCGAAGCAAACCCAACTCTGGATTGCGGAACATTTTCCAGGGTTCATTTCGAGCTCGGAGTGCACTATAAGATATCAGGCGGACGAAAATCGGAAAAGCGACCTTCACCAAAACTTTTTTTCAATTTTTTTATCAAAAGTAAACATATAAATTAAGAAAACTTCAAAGCTTCAAGCCTCTAGCACTTTTCATTCCTGAGATATTAGATGTCAAAGTTGTAAGTTAGCGAAAAAACGTACTTTTTGCCAACAAAAAATACGCTTTATCTCAAGTTAAATGTTGACCTGTTTTTATGAGATAACCCTAGCTCACTATACATGATTGAAAAGGTAACAAAACTAGCTTTAAAAAATAATAATACGATAGGTTGTCATTCAGAAATAAAATCAAAAAAATCTTTAAGAGAAGAAAAAACATTAAAAAATTAGAAATTTCAACTTTGTTGATCAGCAACTTTTTTTCCCCCGCATATCCCCGCATAACCCAGCAGCTCTGAATCAAGTGTGGGATGTATAATAACAAATTACGAAGGAAAACTCTGCGCAAACTTGCGCCATTTTGAAATCAGGCGGTTTAAAAATATGACCACTTTGGTGCAATTCCATTATTTTAGGGTGATGAAAACGTAAAGAATGTGCTCACCAAAAAGTAGTCAACGGGAAATTAGTGGTATTAAATGGAAAATATGAGAAAATCAAAAGTAAATCATTTATTTAAGACTTCATAAAAATACAAATATAAAACATATACAGTTAAGTCAATTTGACCTGTTATATCCAAATGCCCGCACCTTTAGTTTGACACCTTCCATCAGTTTTTTCACAGTGTCATCCGTCACCAATTTTGCAGCTTTCTGCCAGTTACGCCTGAAGCTTTTCTCATCAATTGCTACGCTATTCGTTTTTCGAAGATTCCTCTTGACCAGAGCCCAATACTTTTCGATCGGACGGAGTTCTGGTGAATTTGGCGGATTGCAATAATTTGGGACAATATTTACACCATTAGCAATGTACCAATCCTTAGCCAGTTTTCTATAGTGGCAAGATGCCAGGTCAGGCCAGAACAGCACCGAACCGTTGTGTTCCCGAATGAACGGCAACAGTCGTTTATTCAGACACTCTTTTACGTAAATTTGTCCATTTAGAGTGCCAGTCGTGATGAAGATGTCGCTTCTGAGACCGCATCCACATATTGCCTGCCATACGAGGTATTTTTTTGGGAACTTCGACAATTTTTTTTGCCTAAAACGATCAGCAACATTTCCTCTTTGCGAGGTATAAAACTGTAGTCCCGGTATCTGCTTAAAGTCAGCTTTGCAATATGTTTCGTCGTCCAATATTATGCAGTCGTATTCCTTCAGCATAGTGTCATATAATTTTCTCGATCGAGATTTTGCGCTCTTGTTCTGGCTGTCGTTACGATTTGGAGCAACACCTACTTTGAATGATTTCAAGCCTGCACTTTTCTTCACTTTCTAGACGAACGATGGAGACATTTTCACTTTTTTCGCCACATCACGAACGGAGATATTCGGTTTCTTCTTAAATTCTTTAATCACTTTCTTCCTCCCCGGGACGAAACGAGGGTTACGGTTACCTCCGGAACCGTTTTTTCTCTTTAAAGTTAGGCGCTGGTTTTTTTTTTTTTTTTGTTTTGATTGTGCGTTTTTTGTTTTTTTGTGTGTGGGGGCGTCCGCCGGGGGTGGTTTTTTGTTTTTTTTTGTTTTTTTTGGTTGTGGGGCGCGCGCTTTTTTTGTTGGTTTTTTATTTTTTTTTTGTATATGGTGTCGTCGGCCCACTTCTTCATCATACACAAATTACTTTAATATTGATGTTGGTGGGGTCGGGTTAGGGGGTGTTCGGGGAAGGCTGTAGACGAGTTGTTACTACGACTTTTTTTTGTTTTTTTTTTTTTTTATTTACTTTTTGGGCGATTTTGGTAATTTCTGGCGACGGTTTAACCAAAATAAGTTATAAATTTACACTTTACAGAAAATTTCGACCATTTTTTGAAAAGGGCTGAACCTTTTTAATTTTAAAATTTTTAAAAATTTTTTTAAAACAATTTTTTTTTTATTTTTTTTTAAAAAATAAAAATGATTTTTTTTTTCTCGTTAACATGGGTTTCTTCTTTTTATTATTTTTTTCTATTATATTTATATATTTTTTTTTTTTTTTTTTTTTTTTTTTTTTTTTTTTATAAATTGTTTCCTGAATTTTTGCTGGTGTTGCTTTATTAATTTTCGTAAATTCGTTAATTCGTACCTACGTGTATGTGGACCTTGCTGCCATCGACTCGCTTAGGTACTCAATGTTTGAGGCTCATGGTAAGTACCTAGAGTACGATTTATTACCAGGAGTGGTATTTATACTGACAGTGTATTATTTGAAATCCCATAAACTACGGTTGAGTGCAAGTGTAAAAATGGATAATAGAGTTATAATTTCGTTGTTTGATTCTAAATTGACGCATAATGCGAATGTTGAAAGAGCTTTTAAATTTATTTGTGAAAACTATCCTATATCGGAGGAAAAACGTGAACGTCTCCAGGATAAACTCTATAGGACCGCTTGTAAATACAAGCTAAAGTGGAATGAAGCTCAACGAAAACAGGAAAGATTCGAGGCATATTCTCGGGATTGGATAAATGGAGACTTCGGCATTGCGGAGTTCATCGAACAAGAACAAGATGCTCCTTCAACCTCGGCGTCATCTGCAAAGCGTGGGAGACCCTCAAAACCTTTTGCTGATCTGAGCGAAAGAGGAAAACGACGTGTCATTGACAACGAAAGCTTGGATCCCAAAGTAGACAGCATCGAAAAGGCTCTAGTAATGGCGAGAAGGACAGCTTACAATAGGAAAGAGATAAATTTAGTTAAAGTCATCGGCCTTATTCTAAGAAATCGAGGAGATTCTAGAAAAATGTTGTCGCAATTAACTGATCAACGTGGAATGATGTCACCCGAGGAAGCTTTTAGTTTTTTCATCGAAGCTGGATTTAGTCGATTCCAATACGAACTAATACACAGAGAATCACCGTCACGATTTCCACCTTACGGCGTCATCGGGGAAGTAAAAAAGAAATGCGCACCTCCCAACGAGTTCATCGAAGCAACCGCTTCAAAAATTAGAGTAAAACTGCAGGCGCTTCTGGACAATACAGTGCATCGAATCGTGAAAATAATCGACGCAGAGCTGAACGAGTACATGGATTCTAACGAGCTGGATAGTGCTGAACTAATTCTATTATGTAGTTGGGGTATGGATGGCTCAACCGGGTATTCTCAGTACCACCAGAAGCTGCCAGAAGGATGTCAGAATGATTCTGATGTATTTTCATCAACACTTACTCCAATTCAGTTATTCATGCATAATGATCGAAAAATGATTATGTGGTTCAATGCTATGCCTCAAAGTATTCGATTTTGTAGGCCCATCATCCTTGAATTTATCAAAGAGAGTAAGGAGGTAATTCTTGCCACAAAAAATGACATTGAAAAAGAAATGAATGAATTGACGCCAGTGAAGGTCGAGCTTTTAAATGACAAAATAATTCTTGTTGATTTTGATTTTGTACTTAGCATGATAGATGGAAAAGTCCTCACGTATATTACAGGAAGTTCATCAATGCAAAATTGCCCAATCTGTGGAGCAAAGCCTAATGTAATGAACAGTAAAGAAAAGTTTGAAGAAGGATTTTTAACAAACGAAGATGCTCTACATTACGGTATATCTCCGCTTCATGCTTGGATTCGATTTTTCGAATGCCTTTTGCATATTGCATATAGAATGGATTTAAAAAAATGGCAGGTTTCACAGCCATTTAAAGAATTATACGAACAAAGAAAAAAACTGATAACGAAACAGCTTCATGAGCATTTTGGAGTCAGAGTAGATCAACCAAGATCTGGTGGTGCAGGTACAAGTACTACAGGTAACGTTTGTCGACGAACATTGGCAAATCCTCAGCTTTTAAGCAGAATTCTGAACATCGACGAAGAATTGATTGTGAGGTTTAGAAATATTTTAATTGCTATCAACTGTCAAGACCCAATAAACCCCGAAAAAATAGATTCGTATTGCAAGGATACCTACCGACTTTATCTGGAATTGTACGATTGGTATAAAATTCCTGCAACTGTGCATAAAGTACTCGCTCATGCCGGAGAAATTATTATGCATTCTCCAGCGCCGCTTGGTATATTAGCAGAAGAGGCAGCAGAAAGCCAGCACAAACAGTTAAAGAAATACCGAACCCATCATGCTAGAAAGCGCTCAAGGCTGGACAACTTACATGATGTCTTCATTCGTGCCATGAATGAATCAGACCCATTCATCAGCTCACTTTGGATGGAGAAAAGACGACAGAAAAAAAATGTTCTAGATTATCCAGATATCGTGAAAAGTTTTATGATTTTTGAAGATTCTGAAACACGTTCAACATCCGACACCGATAACTGCGATGCGTTGGAGGAACTTATGAAAGCTGTCGATGAAGTTGATGAGGATTTTGTTTGTGATGAAACAGAAACATAGTAAGATTAATGCAAATCGACAAAAAAAATATTGGAGTTGTTATTGTATATTCGCTTTGTAAAAATATATATGTATTTCTACCGTTATGTAAATAAATAAACTGAAGCAGATTATGAATTTTTTGTTGTTGCGTGTTCTATACAAAGAAGTCATCTATTAATTTTGCTGGGGCAGACGGGTAAAGGGATCTTGTGTTTTCTTACGCGTCATGAAACGTTTATCAGGTTTATTCGTAAAAATCATACAAGGGGAAGGCAGTATGGAACAATTTCGAAAAATAAATTACGTTATTGATGGTTGGACCGAAAATCAATTCTTATTATTGCCGTTTCAGAGAAAAAAATGCATCAGGCGTCAGATTCAAATACCCGAAACTGACAATCGTCACTGACAACCACAGCTATTTTGTTCAGCGGTTACCCTTTTTCTATGCATCGAGTTTGGTGGGGGATAATTCAAATAATGAAAGAAAGAAAAACAGCGGGGGGGTCTTCTTCTTTCTGAATATTCTATGCATGCTAAGTTTTCTGTGAAAAGGCAATATCTCTGTTTGGGACCATCCACAAATGACGTAGCATAATATTGATCATTTCCAGACCTACTTCGTAGCATATTATGCCATACCTAATACATGGCACGTTTCTATTTCTGAGCCCCCCTCCCATAATAGAAAGATTGAAATATTATTATCATGATTTATCCTTTGAAATTAGAGTTTTAGTCACATCCGTTTTCCAGATATTATAGTTTTTTTTAAATCAATGGAAAGTTAAGCCCTTTTAAAAAATTAATCCCGAAATGTTAAAAAAAGTATTTTAACAACATATTTTGATAACATCAACCAAAGAAAACTCTACAAAACAAGAAAAAATGATCAAAATATTTTCGTCCGCCTGCTTGTATGGAAATCGCCCATAGTGGAGTGGCCGGGGGGTTCGCAACCGGAACCGGGGGATGGGGTGCGTGTGGGGGGTTTGGGGGGGTGTAAAAAAGGAGGGGGGGAGCGGAGGAAATGGGGGGGGGGGAAAAAGAAGAGCTGGGGCGGGGTAAGGGAGAAAAGAAAAAACAATAGATTATTTTAGAAGTTGGTTATTAATTTATTTTTTTTTGTTTGTTGTTTTTTTTGTTTTTGTTTTTGTTCTTATTGGCTGTGTTTTTTTTTTTTTTTCTTATTTTGTTTGCGTTCGTTTTTTGTTTTGGTTGGTTTTGTTGTGTGGGGGTTTTTTTTTTTTTTGGTATCACGACAATCCTTCAAAACACGATGAATCGTTGATTTTGATATTGGCTTGCCTTTGAAACACGCTTAGAATTTCACTTGTACTAAGCCTGTCCCAAATGGTTGGCGACTTGTGCACGTAAATCCAGCTAGTACGACATTTTGAATGGAAACTACTGCGCAATTTGCATTTGACAGTTCAGTAGGAGTATAAATAAGCGTGACAAGTTCATTGGTTGACATTTGTGTGTTTGTTCATGCTGTCAACTAAACGCCTAAAAGTATTCCCAGGACTTATGTTACATATGTTATCGGTGACAGTATATTCAAAAGGAGAAGTATGCAAATTCGAAATGAGATTCAGAGATGTTTCGGAAAACATTGATATCATTCAAATTTCTTGAAATATGCTAATATTTGTCAGACGACATCAACTCGAACCAAACAAAACACCCAAATTTCAAATGCCTATTAGTAGTTTATTTGTTATCATTTTCCAAAACAATATTGCACGATCGAGCAGTTTAACCAAGCAGGCCACTCAGCAGACCTCCCAGTAGTCCTGGAGCAGAGCCGGCCACGGACGAGACTTGGGACGTAGCAGCCGAAGCGATGTTGGCAACATTGGCTGCAGCCGATTGCAGCTGGTTGATCAAAGTCGCAGGGACAGAGCTTCCTGCAGCCGCGATCTGGTCGACGATGGTGCTCAGATTGTTGACGGCAGCCGACGCCCGGGAGGTCAGGCTGGTAAGCTGCGAGGTCACTCCGGAAGTAAGGCCTGAGTTGAGAACACTGCCTAGAGTTGACTGAATACCGTTGGCAGCAGATTGAGCCTGGGCCAGGGCCGCGATCAGAGCATTGTTTCCGCTGCTAATGGCATTGTTGAGGACGGCGGGGAGTTGACTCATCAAACTGGTTACTGATGAAAGAGTGGTCTGCACAGTGTTGAGTAATCCGGAAACGGTATTCGAGAGCAGGCCGGTCAGACCACCCAAAAGGGGTTGGGAATAGGTGGCGCCCAACAGGCACATGCCCAATGCAACGATCAGCAGAGTCTTCATCTTGTGGAAGTTTGGTAGCTATGGCAACTTTGGTCTCACAACTTGAACTGTCTGATGGCCCTTCCGAAAGCTCTATTTATATCGAATGGCCCAACGATGCGATTGCAATTCTTATAGAAATTGACATTGTATCTGGCAAGCGACTTACGATGCGAATGAAAGGAGTTTATTGTTGCAGTCCACATGTGTAATTTTACTTCCAAAATTCGAAACGCAACTGCTATGGTTTGAGCTTGTATCCTGACGTCATAGCATTTAATTCAATTGGGCTCTAGGTTCTTTGAAAAAATTCAATTTTTCCCGAAAAATACCCGCCTATATAAGTAAACATCACGTTCCCTGCAGGATACCTGCTGCAGTTTAAAATTTGCTCGAATTGCCCACGTTTGTAAAACTAAAAGCTAAGTGAACATCAAAAGCTTACGCAAACGACCCGGCCCGGGAGTCCACACGGTGGAAATGGCTTTTCGAACTGTGCCCTACCCACGCTCGCCTAATGAAATGGCTTTTTCCCCCATTCGACTCTGTACGATTTTTACTTCACTGTAGTCGGGTTTTCTTTCGAAATGGATTTCGTTCGGATTAAATATTATAGCGAACGCATGATTGCCCACTTAGAAGTTCATCCAGAAGAAGAAAAAAATGGCCCATGATTGCCGTTTGGTTAAAGTGATTCCCCGAAGTCAGCCTATATTGCTGTTCAAAACGAAACGCATCCAACTCGAATAATTTGATGAGTTGAAAGTGTTCCCTGTAATCTGCACCACTGCATTGGACCGGAGAGGAAAACCAACAACGTTGAGTAAACAACAGTTGCAATCACTTTCCTTCGGCATGCTCGGCTTCTTGAGAGAGAGAGACGTTCGTTTGCTTTACTGGACAGTGCCCCAGGATTGGAACAACCTCAGTGTTTACTCAGGCATCGAGCCATTTATCTCCGCAAATCAGCAAACCAGGTGCATTCCCATCGATTCAACAAGTCGATGGGTTTGGCATCGTCTGAAATACTTGAAATGTAAGCTGGAATTAATTCACATAAATGGTGCAGCTATTTTCAATATGTTGTTTCAACTAGACCGAGCAATATCGGAAAGGGAAGCCAATTCGATATAATTTTTTTTTGGTGAGACAATAACACACAAATATTTGCACAGGATGAAAAAGAGGAAGAAGGTAAAAAAAAACAGATCGAATGGAAAAGCCTTTCTCCAAATTCATCGCAGCTCCGAGCTCTGTTAGCTATTCATGCTGAAAATCCTTTCTTGATTTGAAAATGATTCCCAGCGGAAATCCTCCTCATGCACTGTACACTTACGAGCTAAGAACCCTACCTTATGTCAGCCGAATAGAGAAGGATCCAAGCAGGCTGCGGCGAGGTGGTCGTGATGAAATAACAAGATGAAGAAAGGAAAACCCATCCATCCATGTCTTCATGTTCATCGGATGGACTGATCTTATGAGTTCGAAAACGGAAAGGTGGAGAAGGGAAACGGAAAGCTAGGGGCATGGGAATGAATTTCCTACACTTGAAATGGATTGGTATGATTTTATAGGGGTTTTTTTTTTCGAAAATTGGATAAACAGAAAACTCTTCGTTTTGAAAATAACGCATTGATTTAGACATTTGACGTAGGGTATGTGTCCCTTAACTCAGCCTAATATGCAACGATCGATTACATTTTTTATTATAACTCATAAAAATTTTCAGCTGTAAGCGATATTTAGCTAGTTATACACTTGCTTAGACACGTTTAATAAGACATTTGGTATTATGTATCATGAAAAACTATACAACTCATTTTATAAAGTCAGAAACTATTGAGGGATATGGATGTTATATCGGTCCATAAGCATCAAATTGGGTCTATTTATGAATGCAACTTCGTCCCACTCCCATCGATTTTTTATTAAATGCAGTCTTCGTACGGTTTTCTTCCTGATTTCATGATTTAAAGCATTGCCAGCGGTATTTGCTTTACCCAACATGAATTTTCACAAAACAAACTAAACTAAAACTGCTTTGAAATACTCAAGAGATCTTTGCATATGATTTATTGTCCCTTTGATGATCAAAACATAATAATTCACTCTGCAAAGGTTTTTTTTTCCTTTGGTTTGTGTATAGAAGAGCCATTTGGAGAATGTACAATCGAAACTCATACATTTTCATTGAAAATCTTACCAATAATAACATTTTTACTAAGTTATCCAGACAACAGACCATAGTTGGGAACAAAGAAAAAAATATGTCCCGTTTTCTTGTTAAATGATTGTTATTTATCTGTGTGAACTATTAGTTTATAACGTGTGAAAATTTTCTGTACTTCTAGGCTGCTTTATTCGGTTTATCGATTCAATTTAACCAAATTTAGATCATTCGAAAATCATGGAGATAATCTGTTCAGCTTAACCAGTGGAATCATGATGTCTAAAAATCCGAGAAAATCGTTAATTAAACGGAAGTAAACAGCAGTAAATTGATTAATAATATCTGAATTGCTTCAAATTAAATCGAACACCTTGATAGGAACCTAATTTTGTTGATTATCGCTGAATTAATGACATTTTTGGTACATAGGCCGAATGAAGGAGCTAGGCTAACGTTACATCCCCTTACCCTATTATTGGTGTTCTGGCGTAGCCAAAACGTCGTTTTTCGGAATATAAGTTGATAATACGTGGTTAAGTTTATAAATTCGTTGAGTTTTACTGAAAAGAGTAACTGCTCCGATGTTCATCTCATGTGTTCTGTATTTAACAACCCCAAGTAACAAGTCTTATTCCAGCCGTATAGCTCTCCTCCCGGCTTTGTTGATAAAACTACATTCAAAACTGTTTTGTCTACCAACACCTCCGCTCTGCTTCTTTAAAGCTGAAATTTGTACAAAGTGGCCCACTCTATAGACGGTTGTGAAAACAAGTTAATAAAACCTTTGTAATGTATTTCAATATTGCGGGGTTGTCAACAAACTACGTAGCATTACGTCAGATTGTAGAAGAAAAACGTCCACTTTTGGTTTTGTTAGCAGAAACTCACATTGTTGAAATTGAAGCCTTTGATCAATACTGCATTCCGGGATATAATGTTGCTGCTTGTTTATCACATTCTAGACATACTGGCGGTGTTGCTTGAACCACCATAGAAACATTCTTGCCTTCAAAACCCCCCACATGCCAAATTTGATTCGATTTGCTTGATTAGTTCTCGAGTTAGGAAGAAATTTGTGTCTCATTTGTATGAGAGCCCCCCTTCCTGAGAGAGTAGGGGTCTCAAACAATCATAAGAACCTTCCCCAGCCCCAAAAACCCCTCCATATAAATTTTCACGTTGGTCGGTTCAGAACTTTCCGAGTCTATAAGGGTGACAGACAGACAGACAGAAATTCATTTTTTTGTATATAGAAATCTAGCCTCCAAAAACTCCCATATTCTAAAAGTGGTTTCATTTACTTGATTAGTTCTCGAGTTATGCAGAAATTTGTCTTGCATTTGTATGGAAACCCACCTCGCGCCCCCTTCCAGATGGCGGAATAGTGTCTAACTTCTATAGAAACATTGCTCTGCTACAAAAACCTCCACATGCCAAATATTTGTTCCATATGCTTGATTAATTCTCGAGTTAAGCACGAATTTGTGTTCCATTTGTATGACAGGCCCCCTCTTACAGAGGGCGGAGGGGTCTCGAGTTACCTTAGAAACATTTTTTGCCTTCAAAAACCTCTACTTGCCAAATTTGATTCCATTTATTTGATTAGTTCTCGAGTTATGCAGAAAAATGTTGTTTCATTTGTATGGGAGCCCCCCCCCCCCTCCCCTCCTTCTCAACAGAGAGAGAAGGGGTCTACTACCCTAGAAACATTTATTGCCTCCAAAATCCCCACATGTCAAATTTGGTTCCATTTACTTTATTGATTCTCGAGTTATGCAGAAATTTCAATTTCATTTCCCCTTCTAGAGAGAGGAGGGGTCTCGAACCACCATAGAAACATTTTTCGCCATCAGAAAACCACACATGCCAAATTTAGTTCCATTTGTTTTATTAGTTCTTGAGTTATGCAGAAACTTCTGTTTTATTTGTATGGGAACCTCCCCTTCTAGAGATGGGAGGGGTCACCAACCACCATAGAAACATTCTTGCCTCTAAAAACTCACACATGCTAAATTTGGTTTCTTTTCCTTGATTAGTTCTCGAGTTATGCAGAAATTTGTGTTTCATTTGTATGGGAGCCCCCCTTTCTAGAAAAGGGAGGGGTCTTAAATCATCATAAGAACCTTTTCCGGCCCCAAAAACTTCTCCATACAAAATTTCACGCTGATCGGTTTAGTAGTTCTCGAGCCTATGAGGTTCAGAAAGACATACAGACAGACAGACTGAAATCCATTTTTATATATATATAGATAAATTCTAAAAACGCAAGAAAAAACTAAAACTAAAAGTAAATTGGTACGCCCTCGCGCGCCGCTAGCACGCCTCTAGTGTAGGGAATCCAAAATCTTTGACAGTGGTTTGTTTACACTTCTATCGAAAATAACTGGTGCAAGTTTGATCAAAGTAGTCGATCGCGTTCAGAAATAACGTCAAATGAAACTCGAAAGAAGAAAAAAATATTGTGCACAAACACCTGGAGAATCCTGAGTGGTCCGGTTTCAAGCTGGCTAAAGCGCTGAAGATGCCGAAATCAACAATTTGTCTAGTGCTCAAAACCTTCAAGGAAACCCTGTGTGTGGAAAGGAATCAACAAACCTACGCAAAAACTGGAACCAGGGATCGTCAGCTGCGCAGCAAGGTATTGCGATCCGAGATGTGGTTAGAAGGTACCACACCAACTTTCAAACGGTGCGGAACATCCTTGCCAGGGAAGGATACAAATCGTACAAAGCCAGTAAACATCCGAACCGGCACATGAAGCAGAATTCCCTGGCCAAAAAGCGGGCAAAGTGTTTTGATGAAACACAAGGTCAAACTCGATTTTATGCAGCTTCTCGGTCAAAAGTTTTACATCGGCATTGGACATCCCTAGCAAAGTTAAATAACAAACTGATATCAAATAAGTAACAAGTTTTGTTATCTCCGATATCATTTTGAACTCACCGGTTATCGCATAACAAATTTAGTTATCAACATTGACGAATTTGCTATCGTCTGTTATCATTTTTAAAGACGATTTTTGACGAACGTTACTCAATACTACCAGCATGTTGAAGAATGCTGAATATTACCAGCATGTCTTGGATATAAAATTGAGCTATTCACCAGAAGCACTACTTCAGTTATTAGTGTATGAATTTGTATGTTTGCGCTATTTATCTCCCACGCAACAGTGAAACGTATCTGCATGAGCAGCATTCTGCTTGTGTTCAGAAGCTACTTGATCTTGCTGGCAATCGTGGCCGTGTTTTGGTTGTTGGTGATTACAACCTTTCCAAATTGTGTTGGATGCACGATGTTGAAATAAACTATTTTTTGCCGATCAATGCCTCGTCTGAGCAAGAGACAGCCCTGATAGAATTTATCAAGTTAATGACTTGACGAACGTTAATGGGAGGCTTCTCGATCTGGCATTTGTGAATAACGATAAGTGTGTCGAGCTACAGGAGCCACCGTTGCCATTGTTGAGAATCGATCATCACCACAAGCCATTCGTACTCAAATTTGAAACCACTAGCAAGTGCGATGATTTGAATGTTTCGGACTCTCTACACTTTGATTTCAACCATTGTGATTTCGCATCGTTTAATGAATTAATTTCTGCCGTTCGCTGGGATGAGTGTCTTGTTGGGTGTAATATGGAAGAGGCGGTTTCCCTCATTTATCAACGGGTTTTTTCAATTGTTCGTGAGGCTGTCCCGGTGAAGCAGGTTTTGGAAAAAATGGGGGAGGTAAATAAAGAATTTGCCTCGATACGACTTCAACATGGCGCGTTTTAACTTTTCCCAGGGAGACGTGCTTACAAAGCTGCAAGGGATAGATGACTCCAACGGCGTTGGGCCAGATCATGTATCTCCGATCTTCATCAAGCACTGCGCTGATGCACTTACCGTGCCCGCCACCATTGTTTTCAATCGTTCGATTGTGGAAGGTATTTTCCCAAGTGCTTTGAGAACAGCTGCTATTACTCCGATTCACAAAGCTGGCAGCATACAAAACATCGAAAATTACCGTGGCATCTCGATCCTGAGCTGTATGCCGAAGGTTTTTGAAAGCCTCATCCACGATTCACTTTATCCTCACGTGCATCATATCATCTCCATTAGTTTCAGCATGGATTCGTGAAAAAACGCTCAACCTCAACCAACCTGATGACTTTCGTTTCTTCGTTGGTCAACGCATTGGGCAAAATGGAAGAAGTGCGTTTATTTCGTGTCCGTTTCCACTGAGCGGGCACTGATGGGCTCCATCAAGAGGAAGATTCGAGATTTCGTTCGAACTGGAGAAATGCAACCATCTAATGCTGTTACTTAGATGCTTTAATAAAAGTACTGTAAAGCAACCATTCATGGACTTTTCAAACTGATTGAATCACGAATTATAGGTTTTTTTTTGTGCGTACCAATTTACTTTTAGTCAGCCTTTAATTAGCTAATTGTGAAAGCAATAAGCTTGAAAGGCTAAGAAGAAGACGAACTGATTGAGAACGAGACAAATGATTTCCATGCGCAGGAATCACTTCAAAATTAACAACAATATTCTAAACAATGTTCTGGAAATCTTTAGAAATACAATAAGTTCACACGTAATATGTATTGATTTCCAATTTTTTTTATTTGCTATAGTTCATGTTTTTGAAAATCTATGTGCTTTGAAAGCTTAAATGATCCTGTAGAATAAATATTTACCATGAAATGGAGTTAGTGGAAAAGAAGGCAGGGTTAGTATCTAGTAAAAAATATTGCAATCTATTGCAAAAAGACCAATTAGAGCATAGCATGAACCAGGTCGGAAAATATCAGTCTGCATTGTGCTCTCATGCCGTGCGGTTCTATTTTCTATTTGCTGAAGGAAGTGCTATTGCTACCTAACGCTACAACAAATCTTAAACAGCACTTTTCAGTGCTATATAATACCTACAATTTTTAGATTCCCTCTTATTCCTTTTCGATTCTTGTTAGGCCCTTCGGGTAACCCAGCTTGGATATCGCATTGGAAAATTCCTCTTCGGGCCCTCGGATTCTTATAGTTATCCGCTTGGTCGTCGATTTGGAGCAATTTATTCTGCCACTATGGCAATTAAGCGTAAACGAAAAGGGCAATCTATTGATTCAATTTGATATGCTCACAGATGATGAGAGTGATCCATCATCTAATCAAAATTTGAAAAAACTTTCTCGATTGAGAAAGGAAAAAGTTGTTTGTGGTGACTATTTCGGATTTACATGCTTTTCGCAAGGAAATCTTAACATTTGTTGAAGGTGTGAAATATTCCCTTCAAATCTCCAGACGAGGTGAATGCCGTTTGCATGCAGAAACCTTGGACGGATTCAACCGTCTTCTTGAGTATCTTACTCAGAAGAATCACAATTTCTTCACTTACGACACCAAAGCTGAGCGTCTTTTCAAGGTTGTCTTGAAAGAACTGCCCAGTGGTGAATCTATGGAAGAAATAAAAAACGAGTTGATAAAATTACTTGGGATTAGCCCAGTCCAAGTAATTAAAATGAAAATGAAATCCTGGCCTGGCGATGTTCGCAAAGGGATTTCAAACGATTTCTACTTAGTTCACTTCAAGTCAATTCAACTTAATAACCTTAAGGCTTTAGAAAAAGCAAGCCTTTTGCTCCATGTCCGAGTGAAGTGGGAACATTTCAGGAAGACTGGAGCCAATTTCCAAAGCCTCACCCAATGCCGTAAGTGCCAGGGTTGGGGTCACGGAACAAAGCATTGCCATATGATTGGTAAATGCATGAATTGTGGTGATTCCTCGCACACTAAGGACGACTGTCCTGTGAAGGACGATCCTAAAAAATTCAAATGCTCAAATTGTGGTGAAAACCATAAATCCAATTTTTGGGAGTGCAAGACTCGCAAAGCAATTTTGCAGTTGCGCACTAAACGCCAGGTAGGAAACGATACACGTTCCCGACCAGCTACTACCCATTCTGCAGCTGTTAACAACGATCAGCAAAGAACTAATTCCTACCAAACCGTCGGTAGAAACAGCGGACAGGTTTTTACATCCGCAACTGTTACTTCAAACGCTCAACGAGGAGCAAACACTACTTCGATACCTGCAGGCACCAACAGGGTTTAATCTGCAAACCCTACATTCATACCCAACCGTTTTGTTAACAATGTTCAACATGTAAATGGACCTACCTACGCTGCCGTTGCAGCGGGTAGAAACCAAAACCAAAATTCCCACGGGACTTCTGATGAATTTGATTTAGGTAACATATCCGCTCCTAAATTAGAATTTTTACAGCAATCGTTAATCGATATGATAACCGATATGCTAAAAACTAATTCCATGTTTGAAGCTATCCAAACTGGTATTAAATTTGCCAATAATATTGTCATGACATTGAAGTTCAGTAATGGATTTTAAGTCATTAAATATTTTGAATTGGAATGCTCGATCCATCAGAGATAACGAGGATGAGCTATTTAATTTTTTAAGAGTTCATAACGTGCATATTGCTGTTATAACTGAGACTTATCTCAAACCTGCCCATAAGGTCAAAAGAGATCCAAATTATTTTGTCTACCGAAATGATCGCCTTAATGGAGCTGGTGGTGGCGTTGCCATCATTGTCCATAGGCGTATCAAACATCACATTCTTTCTTCGTTTGAAACCAAAGTTTTTGAAACTTTGGGGGTTTCAGTTGAAACAAAATTTGGCCAATTTACTTTTATAGCTGCCTATTTGCCTTTCCAATGCACTGGCCAGCAAAAGAACTGGTTCAAGGGTGACCTCCAGAAACTTACCCGTCATAGGTCTAAATTCTTCGTTATTGGTGATTTCAATGCAAAACACCGCTCATGGAATAATTCGCAAAGCAATGCCAATGGTAATATACTTTTTGATCATTGTTCCGCAGGCTGCTACACTATTCAATACCCAAACAGCCCAACTTGCTTTTCTTCAGCCAGAAATCCCTCAACTATTGATTTGGTCCTAACTGATTCATGTCAACTTTGTAGTCAATTGATTACCCATGCTGACTTTGGTTCTGATCACCTTCCAGTTACATTTGAAATATCTCAAGAAATCATTTCTAATTCCATCAGTTCTACTTTCAACTACCATAGAGCTAATTGGGATCAATATCGAACATTTATGGAACACAACTTTGACCCTAATGTTCCATTGCAAATAAGAAATGAAATTAATAATGCTCTTGAATCTCTGGCTTTCTCAATAAATAGAGTAAAAGCTGCTTCAGTGCCAAAATGCGAGGTTAAATTCGATTCAGTTATAATTAATGACGATCTTCAGCTCTTGATTCGTCTGAAAAATGTACGTAGGCGTCAATATCAAAGAACACGTGATCCCGCTATGAAAGTCATATGGCGAGATTTACAAAAACAAATTAAAAAACGCTTCTCTGCCCTGAGGAATAAACATTTTGAAAATAATGTGTCAAAATTAGATCCGAGCTCCAAACCATTCTGGAAACTCTCTAAAATATTGAAAAAACCTCAAAAGCCTATACCAGCGCTTAAGGAAGGTGATAAAATTTTGCTCACAAATGCGGAAAAAGCTCAAAAACTTGTTAAGCAGTTTGAGAGCTCCCATAATTTCAGTTTGGGTCTTACAAGTCCTATTGAGGGTCAGGTTTCCAGGGAGTATCTGAATATTTTCTCACAAGAAAATATCTTTGATGATTCTTGGGGAACTGATTTGGATGAAGTAAAGCACCAGGTGATGATGGAATTTTCTATATCCTCATCAAAAAATTCCCTGAGAGTACTTTGTCTTTCTTGGTAAAACTATTTAACAGATGTTTTCATCTGGCATACTTTCCAGATAAATGGAAAAATGCAAAAGTCGTACCTATCTTGAAGCCAGACAAAAATCCGGCAGAAGCTTCTAGCTACCGACCAATCAATTTGCTTTCTTCATTAAGTAAGCTTTTTGAAAAATAATTTTGAATAGAATGATGCTTCACATCAATACAAGTTTAGATTTCGCCATGGGCATTCAACTACGCATCAACTTTTGAGAGTTACAAATTTAATTCGTTCAAACAAAGCTGAAGGCTGTTCCACTACAGTTGCTCTTCAAGACATAGAAAAAGCATTCGACAGTGTTTGGCATGAAGGTTTGATTGCGAAACTGAAAAAGTTCAATTTTCCGCTTTATATCATGAAATTAGTTCAAAACTACTTAACTGATAGAACTTTGCAAGTAAATGATCCGAATTCTAAATCTGATCAATTGCCTGTTAGAGCTGGTGTTCCTCAAGGTAGCATTCTTGGGCCAATACTTTATAACATTTTCACTTCAGATCTCCCTGATTTACCTCAGGGCTGTCAAAAATCTTGCTTTGCTGATGACACAGGCATTTCCGCTAAAGGAAAAAGTCTTCGTGTCATATCCAGGAGGCTACAAAAAATCTCCTAATGCTTCCAAAACTCAACTTATAATATTCCCACACAAGCCTAGAGCTGCATTTTTGAAACCAAGTAATAGTCATATGGTCACTATGAACGGAGTTCCAATTTCTTGGTCAAATCAAGTAAAATATCTTGGACTGATACTTGATCAAAAATTGACTTTTAAAGATCACATTGAGGGCATTCAAGCCAAATGTAATAAATATATAAAATGTGTATATCCTCTTATAAACAGAAAATCCAAACTTTGTTTGAAGAACAAACTTCTAATATTCAAACAAATTTTTAGACCGGCCATGCTTTATGCTGTGCCAATATGGTCTAGTTGTTGTGCTACTAGGAAAAAAAGCACTTCAAAGGATTCAGAACAAAGTTCTGAAAATGATTTTGAAGCTGCCACCCTGGTTCAGTAGTACTGATAAAACATAGAATTTCAAACGTTGAGACTCTAGAAGAAATGTCCAACAAAATAATTCATAATTTTAGACAAAAATCATTGCAATCTTCAATTGCAATGATCAATTCTCTCTATAGATAAGAACTAGTTTTAAGAAATCAATAATTATTCTTACACGCAGGAAAAAAAGACCCTGTTAAAAATACTGAATAGACAAGGTAAAAATAAGATTAACACAATTAGATATAAATGATAGCATATAAGGTTGAAATGTTAATTACTTAGCAGGAGCACCTATGTTAATATATGAATGTTAAATAATGTAAAATTTGGAATAAAGACTTAAAATAAAAAAAAGGTCGGATAATATCGTAGCTCTGAAGTGTTGTTTGGATTGAGACGCGCCTTTATCGGTTGCTGTTAGATAGTAATTTGTGAACAATCCCTTACCACTTAGATGAAGGATTCCAACTGACGAGAGCTATCCTGGCCACGTGCTTGCAACTGGTGGAGATAAGGAAGGAATGTTAGTCCGACATTTACGTACGGTCCGGGGTGAAGCTGGCATGAACAAATCATCGAGAGTACACACTAAAAAATCATGTAAATTTCTGTGTTCTTAGACCGACACATGCACGCATCCTCGAGGACGTATGAAGACGAGAAAATCAATTCGATGTGTGTTTCGGTTTAACATTTGACATGAAATCTTTGTTTCTCTCTTCTTAGCATTTCAAGCTTAATGCTTTCGCAATCAGCTTATTGCTTGCTCTCAACTTAGTGTTCTAAATGCACTTCCACAGTTATTAATTAAGAGCTTTCAATGCCAGGTACCATTTTTGCATTAGTGTGATTGTGTGGCAAGTACAATCGCACCCTATGCCCAGGGAGTCGAGAAAGTTTCCTTATCGGAAAATTCCTAGACCAGACCGGGAATAGAACCCAGCTACCTTCAGCATGGTGTTGCTTTGTAGCCGCGCCTTTACCGACTGAGCTAAGGGAGGACTCTTTCTCTTAAATCATTGTTTACGTGCTTCGATTTATGTCAAAGCCGAGTTACGTGTTATGTTAAATTAGATTTTTCTAAGTGTGTAGTTGCTTGACCATTTTTGCCATGGCTGCTGTCAATTTTTTTTTGTGCACAACAGGGTTGCTACGATTGACGATGCATAGCTGAATTCACCACCAAGTGGCATGGTAATCGCAAGAAAAATCGCGATAATCAGTCCATTTTTCTAATGCATATGTTACATCAAACTAGTTGCACGACAGATCAACAGAATCAAATGTATGATTTTAAGAAATTTTAGAAAAAAAAATAGGACTCGTTTGATTACAAATATCGTTCTCAAACAAAGTTCAATGCCGTTTGCAAAACAAACAAAAATAGGTCGATAAGCACCACATGCAACGGAATTTTCATTTTCACCAGAACTTCAATTAAAACCATTGTCAGATTTTCGCACATCCATGACGTCTGGGCACGCGCGCAGCTGGCAATCAAAATTACAACACGCGTCCCAGCGGCAAACAAAAACAAAAATACACATCTGGATTGAAACAATCGGCGCCATTCAGGATGATGGCGTGAGTCATTTACATTACCACATCTCGTGACTGCTTGCAAAGGGACAATTCGCAAGTTCTAGACTCTTTCCAATGACAATGACGTTAGCGTTAGCCTAAACTCAATCTGCTGGCCTAACCTCCGGAGTGCTTTTGCAGCTCAACAGCTGGATCTCCCCTGTGTCGGGTACCGTCAACAGCCTGAACCCCATCGTAAATTAGATCGCGGGTCCCGCCTGTGGTCGGCTCTGCCCGCTGGCCTACTTGGTTAAGTTGTTTGATCACTGTCTCACAAAGTTAACAAGCAAACGCCCATTTATTATTCGATAGGCCCTGCCATCAAATTAAATATCCAATATCGACCAGTTCAAATTCATCACTAGCCAGCTCTCATTGAATCCACCGTAATCTGACTCTAATCCAAAATCAACAACCAAGCACAACAGCCTCATTGGACGCACATAGGATGGGTTCCAAACATCGCCGGCGGCAACCACCAGACCGTCGGTTCGATTGGTCTCGTGGTTGGCCATTCACCCAGAGGAGGAAAATTTGTTCTCCCTCGACTAACCCACCCGACCCGTACTTTGCTTGGCAACAGTTCGGTGGCGGCGTCCGGCTGCCAAAAACAATTTGCATGCAAAAATATAAACTGTCCCCATCATCATCATCGCCATTGTCGTCGTTGTCTTTTGGGCTCTCTTCGGGGGGTAGTTTAGTCGGCAATTGTTAAATATTTGGTCACTATTGCTGGCCGTTCCGTCTCCGTGCTCTGTTGCAATTTTTCGGAGTCTAACTGGCAGGGTGGATATTAATTGTGCTCGAAAACAGAACCTGGGTCGAAAATATTCAGGCGGCGACTATCGCCGAGAGTGACAGGATTAACAGAACGAAAGTCCACGAGATCCACGTTGGAACACGTGTTCGGGATTAAAACGCATTAGAAGGGGGAGGGGGGACTGGGGGAACAGTCGCGTTCATTCGCCATTGACTGCGGTGCGATGTGGCGACGTAATTGAGGATGATAATTATGGCAATTAGAGAAGGTACCGAGGAGATCGGGTAAATGGTTCGGGTGGAATTAGCAATTCAGATCTGGACGGTGGGGACGAAGAAACCGAACAGGGAGAGACGAGATGCGCAAGTGGGGGAAAACCGATGGCTTTGATGTTTGGTTCGCGTTCCGTGACTAACCGAAACTTTTCCAGTGCCAATGCGGGGGCTATAATTTTGTGGTCTGGTTCCGAATGCTCAGTGTTTTCTATGGCGCACCAGGCGTCTCCTTTGAATGCGGGAAAATGCCGGATTAGTATGCAAGTGGCTGCATGTGGGAGATGGAGGATAATTATTGTCGTGGCAGTTCAAAACAGCAGCAAAATAGCAAACTTCACCTTAAATTTCTTGGTTAGGTGTATTCTTCATTAATCTTAAAGCACCTACTTGTTGAAATATAGCAGAAATATACTCACCAGAAGATTCGTTCTACAGAGCTCAATATTATGGGATGGCACGTTTCCTGAGTATTACATCAAGGCAACCCATGCACAATTGGTCACTGACATGTAAATGAATAATCCAATTGAAGCTTTATCCAACATTCAAACTCAAAAGTCACTTTGTTCCTTAGGATTTGGTGACCATTAATAGCAATCCCCGAAGATTTCAGGAGGAGACAACCACGGACCTGTAATTCATGAAGTAATCCTTTAAATTTACTAAATTTAAATTGATGTTGATATCTGTTTACATTAGCACTTTAGCACGAATGAGAACAAAGTGAAAAGGATGATCTGTGTAAACAGAACCAATATTCACACTTCTATTTCGCGATGCAGTCCACACGGTAACTCAAACTTATTGCCAACTAATGATTAAGAGGAAATCTGCGTTTTTTTTTTGAACGATAGCATCAATACTGATATTCTGAAACCTTGCTCTGTCTTGTTCCTAAAATATGCCAGCAGGTTGAGTGCAAGTTTGTCTACCAGACTAAACATTAGAATGACTTAAGCCCTCTCACACCACACCAAAAAATTTCCACAAAAAAAGGGAGCTGGTTCATCGGATGACGCAATTCGTGTATATTGTGTACGAACCTAACGTAGAAGTTGGCCGCACCTAGGTACGATCGAAGTTCAGAGACGTTAGTTGGCGGTGGGAGTGCAGCGATGGCCTTCACTTTCTCGGGGTCTGGACGGATGCCTTGTTTGTCCACGATATGCCCCAAGTTACCGAGCCGTGTTTGGAACATGGCGCATTTCTCAGCTTTGACGTTGAGGCCGTACTCCTTGAGTCGAAGAAAAAGTAGATTGGGTGGCGCTGCCTGTGACTTGATCTTACCTTACCAATCAGACCAAGGCCGGTGTGGCCTCTGTTGTACACAGAAGTTGTCTCCACTGTAATCGGTCCATGGCTGTACTTCGCTAGCCTCGCTGTCTGCGGAGGGTCCGCAGGTCGCCTTCTACTTGATCGATCCACCTTGCTCGTTGCGCGCCTCTACTTATTGTACCCGTCGGTTCGTTTTGGAGAACCATTTTCACAGGGCGTCCGACATTCTTGCGACATGCCCAGCTCATCGTAGTCGACCGATTTTTGCGAAGCGTACGACGGGAGGTTCTCCCAGCAACTGATGCAATTCGTGGTACATTCGCCGCCTCCACGTTCCGTCTTCCATCTGCACTCCACCGTAGATCCTACGCAGCACCTTCCGTTCAAAGACACCAAGGGCGCGTCGGTCCTCCACTGGCGATGTCCATGTTTCGTGGCCGTAGAGAACTACCGGTCTGATTAATGTCTTGTAGATGGTCAACTTTGTGGTTCGGTGAACTTTGTTCGATCTTAGCGTCCTTCGGAGTCCAAAGTAGGCACGATTGCCAGCCATAATGCGCCTTTGTATTTCTCTGCTGGTGTCGTCATCGGCGGTCACCAATGAGCCTTTTTTTCAGACGTGATGGAAATCCTGCAACCTGCAATCCTGCAAGGACTCAGGGTATGGGAATAAGAGAGTCAACTCCTCGACCCACTAAAAACCCACCCGTGCCTTAAGCCCTTGACCCTCCCCGGGACCACCTTTCGGTATTACTTCGGGGAGGGGGCTATTGTGCTTGTTAAGCACTCACTATGTCTAACTACTTAGGGCTTTGGTAGTTAGGTGGTCCCTGCGACCTGCCTTTGGTCGTTTCGCCATTTTTGTTGAAGATCGAGGACGATCTGGGAGGCTGCTACGCATACCGCGTTCCGTTCGGTATGCACTCACGACTCTTAGGCACATAAGCCTGTGTGTACTCTCTAGCTTACTTGCGTAGCTCTTGGTACTCAAGGCGGGGATCCATGCCGGCCCGCCGTACCTAAGTATGGACAGGGCGACGCTATCCAGGAGTTTACGCTTACTCCCTTGCACCGCCGAGCTATTCGACATCAAGCGGGATAATGCCGATATAGCCATAGAGGCTTTCTTGCAAGCGTAATCGACGTGACTGACAAAAGACAGCTTATTGTCGATCATAACCCCAAGATACCCCAAGAACCTCTTCGATTCTATTGTGCAGTTACCTGCACTGATTGTCGCATGTTGCTCCGATTTCCGATTATTCACCACCGTGACCTCGGTCTTATGGTGGGCTAGCTCCAATTGCCTGGAGCTCATCCATCTCTCCACAATGCCAATGGAGTGTGAGGCCGTTAACTTGACCTCCTCGATGGATTCGCCACATATCTCTAGGGTGATGTCGTCCGCGAACCCAACTATCTTCACCCCGCTCGGAAACTCAAGCCGCAGTACCTCGTTGTACATCTTGTTCCATAATACCGGACCCAGGATCGAACCTTGCGGGACGCCTGCGGTGATCTGTACACGTTTCTGGCCTGCCTCTGTATTGTATACCAGTACGCGATTCTGGAAGTAGCTTCCAAGAATCTTGTACAGGTACACCGCCCAAGTAACAAATTCAATTTTAAGGTACACTTGAAGAAGTTCTCAAGACTCATTTGATAAAACCTCGCATAAAACTAGATATTCTACATAACATCGATAAAACAGCCATAAAACCCTCATAAGTTCAAAAAGGCCCATACTACAGGAGGTTCTCAAGACTATTTCCCAAGATTCGCTTAAAACTTGATAGTTTTATCGGTACATATTTGTAATGACATGCAGCACATGCTTAAAACTATGATAAAACTACCACAAGTTTTGGTAGTTTTATGATTTTCCTCTTTAAGAACACTTCCAGTCCGTCACAGATATGTTTCGAAAATTCCATTTTTGGATTCGTTCTGCTGAATGGGGACTTTTTTAAGAGAAAAAAAAACATCGATGTATATATGATGTTTCTTTTCCAAAGTGGATACGTGTATAAATTAATTGTAAAATTGACCATATATGCATGAGTTTTTTGCCTGCAATTGATAAATTTTTCATGCGACGTTCAGTTTATTGGTGTTTTATAACATAAAAGTTCGAAAATTTTAATGCGCCACGGAATCATTGCTAGAACATTGATTTATTTGAAAAATAAAAAATACTTGCAAATTCAACAATTAGGTGACAAGGCTGTGTACGAT
>JAHHFK020002100.1:0-25026 GCA_024533555.2 Aedes koreicus
TTGAATATGAAGTTTTTATAGTATGTCGATCGTTGAATTACTGTCGATCCGTGAATCACGGAGTTTTACAAATCGCGTACAAAAGCAGACGGGAGTACACATGGACGCGGTCAACTGTACTGAAAAATTTCATACGAAGACGACGAGAACGATGATTTACTTTGTGTTGGTGGATTTAACAGTTCTACAATTTTCATGGTAAAAGAACACACTTTTAAATTTACTTTTAATTTAATGAAAAATTAACTCTTTTCAGAAGTAGAGTGCTATGCTTTTAATAAAACAATAATTCTTGTTTGTGTGTAGTCATTTTCTCGCAAATACAAATAAAGCACTCTTTAAGGAAGAGGAGCTTTATCTCTATCCGCTGATATATTCAAGTTAAAGGAATTGTATTCAACTTCCGATGAATTCGCAGACAAAGTGTTTGTTTACAAAAGCAGATTCGCCCTAATCAAATGTTGGGGCTGAAATATATCATATAGTAACCGAAATTCGGGTTTGACTCAAAAAATACACCCGAAAACAGTATAAACGATTTATTGATAAACATTCATTATTGATAAATATTTACATAACAGTTATCGCACAACTACACCGCCGCCTTCCAGGAGCATAAAAACATACATTTGAAATGTCGGTTTAAAGTTTTACACAAGTAGCAGACCGAAGATGAACGTCTGTTCTCTGTGATTTAGGATTTCTATCGTTATACCGACAATTAAATCATAGTCAAAATGACTATTGCATATATTGGTTACAATAACCATAAAAATGGACGAGCTTATCAAATTTGTCTCTGTGTATTTGCTATGTTCAATTGCATTTTTAGTACCACACCCAGTGGGCATCAACAGCAGTCAAACTGCATTTTGAATTCCAAATTCTCCGTTCTCTCCCCTTGAATTCACCACGGTGTGAGAGCTGCCAAACGAGAACAAGGTGGCTACATCGAGATAGAAATACCTATAAATCACACGGTAAAAAGAGATAGCAAATGTGGTGAATTCAGTTGCGGGTTCTCTTCTCTTCACCTTTGCTCGAGAAGAGATGAAAAGGGAAACAGAAAATCCTTGCCGATTCGCTTCACATCCATCCATAATCGTGAAAAAGAAAAAACGAATCATCTTCTCCATCACGGTTCTCTGCGGCAGTGAAATGGAAGTGCAATTTTTACGCTGAAAAAAGGCGAAAATTTGGTTTAAAAGATTGGAAGTTTAAAAAGTTACGGTCGTTCGGAGTCGATTGGTGATATTTTTCAGTCCGGTCGCAACGTAACAGCAGTGGAAAAAGTGAATTTAAAAAAAAAGTCCATTCTGGGTTCGCTGTCTGGTCGTTCAAAACGAACGGCATGAATGGCTGTTGCTGCTTGCAACGAACCTGAGCTGGCAATTACTATGTCTGAAGAAGAATATTGACCTGACGGAAAATCAGCAGAAATTAAGGTACGGTTCGATGGCGTTAGGTGGAATGAGCTGAGAAATTCTGCTTTTCGATTGGGCCGAATGATTTTCCGTCCCAATAGGGTTATCGAAGATGGTTCTTCAGCAGGAAAATCGAACCCAGTCAGGGTACATGGCAGAGGGATTATAATCGATTTGCGTGAGCAGTGAATGTATGAGTGAGCTCGGTGTGGTTAGTCCGGCACCTATACAGTCGAAGTGTTTTTATTTTGCTGCTTTCCTCATATGGAAGGCCGTTTGGTTGTATGCGTGAGCAATCTTTCGGGAAACAAAACTGACAGGAGAACCATCGAGCAAAAGCTAAACGGTTTCCGAATCAGATTTGCCGCGCGTTGGTGTTGGTGTGGGATTCCATTTTGTAAACAGAACGTTGTAGTTGTGAATGAAAAAACGGTCGCAGATTATTACTGAACGTCTTAACAGATAGGGCAATGGAGAGTCTTGCAGTACCTTTCCAAACGATCCTCAAAAACCGTGAGTACACAATCGTAAACAAGCACAAGCAGAAGAGGTAGTAGAGTGTTGGGCTGATTACTGCATACCAAGCAGTCAACCGAAAACGTCAGAGAGCCCACACGCACTAGCCAGCCAGGTCGGTTGGTCGTAGAAGCAGTGTTCGTACGAAAGCAGAAATGGGGGAGATAGAGCCACTTTGCTTCTTGGCTGGTCGTACGGTGGTGCTTCTTTTATTTTTACTTTATTCCTCTACACTGCATGGCTACCATTTTCCTTTATGCCATCGTGTCGCCACAGCATCGTCATGAGTCGCGATAATATTTTCATCGCTGGTCGGTTTTTTAGATTTCCTGCAAATATAACGGATGTACGCTGCTTTCGGGAACACACGTCTCTGCGTGGGACCCAAATCAGATGATGTTTACTGCATTTGGTTGTATAAACAATTACGTACGTACGGAATGACCTTGGCGGTTTTGTGCGTTTCATTCGTCGTGAAAACTTGTTAGTTAGGTAAAAATATAAACAAAATGTTTTTTCAATGCAATGCACAATTACTACAACTAAACCATGAGTGTTGACCTTTTTGTCCTGGTTGTGCTTTAATTTTATTCATTAAATATTGTTTTTGCAAAGGGCGTAGACTTATTTCGTATTCAAAACAATTAGTTTCTGCGATTTACGCCATATTGATTGTTGACAAAGTGAAAAGCGTAATTTAAATCAAAACATAAACATGGCGTAAAGTAAAAGGCGATACTGACAAAAATCAAAACAACGGCGAAAAAGAAAAAGGCGATACTGATAAAATAACCAAAACAACGGCGAAAAGCGGAGGGCGAAACCTATCAAAATGTCAACAATAGGCGAATAGTATAGGGCGACACTTTTATTTCCAGTACTTGTGGGGCCAACATTGAAAAAGGCAAGATCAAACATCCTAGTATTGACAGGCGAATATTAAAAAAAATGCAAATGAAAATGAATAACGAACGAATTTCCATCAGTATTATATATGAATCAGATGCTAGCTTTGTTCTCTGTCTGTATGCTAGATTGTATTTGAATTTATTCGTTAATTTGTAAATTACGGTTTGAAATTCTACTTGCAATATTACAACCATCATTTCCTTTTTGCTTACAATCTGCATGTTCGCCCTAATCGCAAATTGCTCCGGATGCTAGTATGTTAGATTACGCCATTTTCAATGTTGGTCCCCCAAGTACTGGAAATAAAAGTATCGCCTCTATACTAGTCTCTTATGCCTATAAGTTTTAGTCCTTGTTTAATTCCAGTATGATCAGAAAGAAACTGTACTACCAACAAAGTGAAAATATCAATGTGTGCTAGTTGACTGGCTTTGCCTTAAAAAAAGTGAAAACAAATTAAGAAGGTTTTTCATCGACAAGCTACGAGGCAAAGTAATCTTTACATGGTTATTATTGTATTTTACTAACAAATAAAGATTCTAAAGGCATCCAGTGTCCTATCACCGGTTGCGGTTTCCAAATTGATGGTTATGTGCAGGAGCGCGGACTCCACGTCACAGTTCATATTGTGTATGTATATTGTTATATTGTATGAAATGTATATTTTATGTTTTTAAATAAACTCAAATCTGCATCTTTAGAGTCATTTTCTAAGACTAGTTAAGTGCCAACATTTAAAAAGGGTGGATCTGCTGTAAACAATTACTATAACCGTCTAAGAATGAAATGACAACTTATTCCTACAAATCAACAATCTCATCTGCAAGAAGAAAAATTTTCGTACCTTATGGTGTATTTGAAATTTTTGGCGCTGAGTTTTTTATTTCGTCTTCATTTCACAAAGTGACTAGTTTCTATACACAGTCACGTTTTAAAAATGCATTGTTTCTAATCTTTTTAGCATTCAGCAGAATGCCTAAAAAAAATCACTTTTTGACGTATAACCTCCTTAGGCATTTTTGCATGAAACCTTTTTGGGCATTTTATGCATAGTTCTAGTCTTCTTTGGCATTTTATGCATAGTTCCAGTGCCTACTTTGAAGTCATAATTACATACTTGGGTTTTACCGTGAATCCAATGTTTAAAGTCATTGTTTCGAATTGACTGCCAATACCAAAATATGAATAATTCGAGATTTGTGCGGTATTAGTAATATTGTCTCACGTTTGCCATTCTTGCGCTGATGACGTTGTGGAGAGTCACGTTATTTGTCTTGGAGCAATATTCTATCTTTTGATTCATTCTATGAAGTTTTTTTTTTGTGTGTGACCGAAGTGCAGTAACAGCAACATAACAGGCTTCAGGTGGAGGTGTTTTGATTGCTGCCAATTTTGATGCTCGATAATTATTCTGTTGCCTCCTTGCGCCAGACCATCGACATGAAAATAAACGATTTCTAGAGCTCTGCTGGGTGAATACCGACACTTCACCGAATATTGACCCGCTATCCATCTACTAAGATTTGAAGAGTGCAGACTACCCAACCCGGGAATATCTTTACACTTCTAGTACATAGTCACTGAAACTCAAAAACTTGGTCAGTGGTACTGTCAAACGTGTCAAACCGAAAAAAAATCTAGCGTATCTTCTAAAACGGTCTGAATGCAGATAGTGTGTGCGATAAAAATTTTAATGCAAATTTTGTTACATTTTACGCTTGCAGTAAACATGGAACCAGTGGAAATATAAAAGTGTGTTGTACATAAATTACATCACGCACTGAAGGGAGAGAGAGGTATTAAATGACAATCGGTACAACGTTTGGAATTGCTTCATATAAAACAAGTTTCAAAGGGGAAGAGGGATTATTAGATTGTTTGCCAAACCATTAATTTCTTTGTGTAGAGCCGATTATATTTTTTGTAAAATGTAACGTCATCATAACTTTCAATTAATCTCAGATTTATTGGACCCAAGTAACCACAAGCATTATATTATTGCACTTATTCAACTCAAAATCAACATCGGTAATGCGGGATCACATCAATTCAACAGTTGTCAAGTAATGAAGCGTTAGATTAGCTTTAGAATGTAGTGATACATTACCAATGCAATAATGCTACTTTAGCAATGTCTTATGTCATTACAAAAGATATAGCATTAGTTCGATCTTAGTGTTGCCCTTTTCAGCTTTAATCCAACTTCAATGATGCACTAGACGTAATGCATGTGCCCTATATATGCATGCTATTACAGCCTCGTGGTTACTTGGGTTGCCGATAACTAGGTTCAACAGCTGAATTTATGAATATAGTGTACACACTAACAAAATGTCATGTGAATTTCTGTCTCCTGAGACCGACACATGCAAGCGTTCTTTAGCACATAAGAATGAGTTGAAAGAGATGAGAAAATAAATTCAATCAAACACATCTTTTGTCGAATTGCGTATGTGTCAGTTTGAGGAGACATAATTTTACACGAAATCTTATTTTACGTTCCCCGACTTTTTACAAACATGAATTACGTCTCGTGTAAAATTCATAATTTCTAAGTGTGTATGATAAAATTGTAGCTCTTGACAAATTCTACAACTTTGTCTAACAGTACATGCCTCAACTGATATATAGAAAGTGTTATATTCACTGTTATATTCAAATGATATTCAATGATGAATATCATTTGAATATTCAGATATTGCACTCTCACGTCTTAGGTTTTACAGTTAGAGCAATACATTGTGAACCAAATTTATGAAAATAATCAAGCACAACAATTTCTTCATACGTGCTATTGTGAAAATCAGCTTCTGGAACGAGCTGTTGGCAAATTTAGCGCATTGGGTCGAAATGACTATTTACAGCACTACACCGAGGCAAAAATCCGTATAAACTTTATGAGTGAAACCACATAATTTTTTGCAATTTGACTCGACAAATAAAAAATATGTGTGAATTTAAGTGTGAGAACTATAAATTTGATTTGAATGTGCTATAAGGTTTATGACTATGAATCAAATGAAATTCATAGTTAATAATAATAAAATTAATAACAATAATGATTATGTGCCCGATTTATATATTTTATTATTCCTTATTTCATTCATTATATCCTCATATACGTCCTCTTCCCGCGCGTCCTCTTCCCGAGCGTCTTCTTACCGTGCGTCCTCTTCCCGTACGTCCTATTCGTGTGGTGATTTTTTCACTGAAAACAATATAGAATTATCAATTATTGTTTGATTAATATATCTAAAATGAAAAAATACCTTCAAAAATTCCCAGAAGTTCTGTTGAAAAATAGAGACGATTAAAAAAATTGTTTACTGTCGCCATCTTGACTGCGTACACTCACACATTAAAAGTATGAGTGGAAATCACATAATGTTTAACTATAAGATGCGAACTATAAATTTTATGGCTAAAGGGGTGATACGGTCAAAATTTGGTCAAGGGAAAACACGTGTAAATCGGTGAAATCGTTTATTTAAAAATCAAATTAAATTTCTTTTTCAAGTTCAATTAGTATAAAATTCAGGAAAAATATTCAGTTAGGCTTCCGCTTTTCCAAATCCGAATTGCCGGGCCTTAAGCTTGACCCCCGTCATCAGATTGTGTACAGCCATCTTGTCCACCTTCTTCGCCGCAGAAAGCCAGTTTGCCTTGAACTGCTGCTCGTCCTTAGCAGTTTTTTTGGTTTTCTTTAGGTTCCGCTTGACGCCAGCCCAGTATTTCTCAATGGGCGGAGCTCTGGCGTGTTGGGAGGTTCTTGTCCTTGGGAACCACCTGCACGTTGTTGGCGGCGTACCACTCCATGGCCTTTTTACCGTAATGGCAAGATGTCAAATCGGGCCAAAACAGTACGGAACAACCATGTTTCTTCAGGAAAGGCAGCAGACGTTTATTCAAACACTCTTTCACGTGAATTTCTTGGTTGACAGTCCCGGAAGCTATGAAAATGCTGCTTTTCAAGCCAGAGGTACAGATGGCTTGCCAAACCAGATATTTCTTTGCGAACTTTGACTGTTTCGTGTGCTTGAAAATATCTGCTACCTTTCCCCTTCCTTTTGCCGTAGCAAACTCCTGTCCCGGAAGCTGCTTGTAGTCGGTTTTGACGTAGGTTTCGTCGTCCATTACCACGCAGTCAACCGTCGTCAGCATCGTCGTGTACAGCCTCCGGGATCGCGCTTTGGCCGTCGTATTTTGTTTATCATCGCGATTTGGAGTCACTACCTTCTTGTAAGTCGATAGTCCGCCTCGTTTTTTGGCTCATGTGCGGTTGTAGACGATACACCCAGCTTATTTGCGGCATCTCGGAGAGATAGGTTAGGGTTTCGCTTGAAACTACCGGCAACTCTCTTTGTCGTCTCAGCGGCTTCCGGTTTTCGATTTCCCCCGATCCAGACTTCCTGGCTGTCGACAAACGTTCCCCAAACACTTTAATTACATTTGTAACGGTTGATTTGGCAACTTTTAGCGATTTTGCCAACTTTGCGTGCGAGTAGCTCGGATTTTCGCGATGCGCGAGCAAAATTTTGATACGCTGCTCTTCTTGCTTGGACGGCATTTTGACAACTGAAGAGTGAATTCCAAAATCAAAATAGGAGCAACATTCTACACACACACACCTTCAAAATGAGGGGTGTTCAGGTTTTTTAAATGCAAAATTGAAAGAAATACGTCAAGTTGATGTTGACCAAATTTTGACCGTATCGCCCTTTAGGCTGCTGTATCTAATAAAATGGCGTTGTTTTTCTTTTGAACATTGATAGCACGTCTAAATATTTATTCAAAAAGATGTAATTTATTCCGTCATTTTGCCTAAATGAAACAAGTCAGAATTTCAGATTGAACAATTTCCTCAAAAACTTCAAACGTCATATCATATTAATCCAATTTATATTAACTTATTTTCCCCCCTCCCCTTGGATATGTGATCTGGACGCGATGGGTGGGCCTACGTCATCTCCAATGAGATGGTAACCAAAGACATATCCTGACGTGGTGGTATCACATGCTGATTATTTTGATTTAATGCCGCGTCACATATCTGGCATTGATGCACTAATTTTACACATGTGATCCAACGGACATCCTGTCCTGGACCATTGCATGCTGTTGCAGTTTGGTGGGGCTCTTTCCTCAGTAATATTGATGTGGGACTTCCTCTTGCCTGCAACACCTTTCTTATGCGTTCTCTGACATAGTGCGCCGTAGCCACACTTGAATATATATCTAGCTAGATAGGTATATGTTGATAGACAATGTGTTCAAGATTATTGACATTCGTAGGGAATCGACTGTTGGATTCACTGAGTAGAAGTTTTATTAAAACTAGGAACGTGGCGCCTTCTTATTTTGTTATGTCTCATTTCAAAGAACCATAATAAAAATACCACACATTGTAACAATGGTATACAAAAATCTTATAACGGCTTCATTCTCGATAATTTTATAATAATACATAGGGAATAGGCGTGATGAAGCTTTACTTTGCCACCGAAAAGTGAATCTTATAGTTGAGCAAGGCTCAAATAATTATTGCTAGGCTACACATGCATGACGGCTTTGAAACGATTAAACAACTTAGAGATTAGAATTTGACAAATAAAAAGGAGGCAATGAACAGACAAGTAAACGTAAACTTAGAACTATAGAATTTAACTAAATAACGAGGATGACAAAAACTGACTAAGGCGGACAAAGCGATAAGTGAATTAAACGTGGTAAGACTAGGTATGCATCGATGACTTTCAGAGCACATGAGAACTAGACTAAAGAAGTTGCGAAATGTCCTCTTGAGCATATAAACGTAACACTGACTGACTAATTAAATAACATAAAGAGACACAACGAGAAATCTTTTCTCTCATGAGTCCCATCAGTAAACTGGGAGTTGTAACGTCAGACATTACTAAAACTGGTAGAATTCAAATATCTCAACGACATTTTTGATTCAAGAAAACTGTTCAAAAAGACTTTCGCTGCACATAAATGATGAACTAAACTACAAAAGACTGAAGAAAACACACTGACAAACTAAATAACAAAAAAAAAAAACAAAATGACACCATACAAAACAGCGGACATGAACATGACTGAGAGAAAGGGAAAGCAAACTTGAAAATGTAACACCTGTTGAGGCAGTGTCAACAGCGTCTCTATGGACGACATGATCCTTGCACGGCTGGTGAAATGCTTCAAAAGGAGTTAAGTTATATCAGTCTAACGCACAACGAACAATACAATAGCTTCTTATTTTTGGTTCGAAAAAACTGCTTCCAGACTCCCGGAGCACATAAATGACACACTTCACGGACTGAACTATAAAAGACTGAAGAAATTACGAAACACCGTATTGAATTTGCAAACGCAACACTGACTAACAAAATAACAAAAAAAAAACAATTGAAAAAAAAATAACAGACGAAAGGACTCAAAATTCTCAAACGTGGCTCCTTCCGAGTCATTTGCAACAGCGTCTTCTTGGACTACATGTTCCGTGTACGGCTGGCAAAATGATTCGAAAGGATTTACGCAACGATATCATCAAAGGCCTGGCGTAGAGGTTTCTACTCCATTCAGAGTCCCGCCAGTAAACATTAAAAAAAAAAAAAATATATTAACTTACTTTCCCAGTCGGGAAAATTAGGCAAATATGCGGGAAAAAATGCGGGAATTTTTAAATTAACATTGTGTGGCCACCCTGGATATGATTTTTGTTGTACATATTTGAGATTTCCGTAAAGCCGTCGTATTGAATAATTAGATATACAGTATGAAGGTCATATCACAATCGTACAAACAGTCGTTTATCTGTTATGAAATTCAATATGACTGAATATGCTTTCTAATATACGTGAAAGTCAACGAAAATTCAAATTCGCATCAAATTAGGAAATTCTTTTATTTACCAAGTAGAATAAACAAATTATTCTATTTAATAAATAAACCAACTTCCTAATTTAATAAGAACTATTCTTAGTTGATACAAAACAAACACGTTTAGAATGTATACATTTATTTTATTTACAAATTTATGCTAAAATTTTGCTTAGGTCTAAAATAATAATTATTGTTAATATTATGTACAGCAAACGGTGGTCCGTCAACTGTATCCACGAAAATAAGAATCATATTAATTGTCCTCTGTATCGCTTTTCCTGACAAGAAATGATTATCGTAAGCACCTGCTATAAATATTATTCCGTTTCGTTCGATGAATTCTTCAATTTCAAACAATTGATTTTCCGATTCATTCAATTAAGTTATGAAGTGTCCTGTTTTTAGCGTTCCTTTGTTAGTGCAACACGGAGCAAGCTTGAAAATTTCATTTATAATGTGGGACTATTCTTTGAATGTCTGAAGCTTTGATTCATTTTTGAAATACATCGTATTATCAACCGGTCTACTGTCCTTTATGACTTTAGGATAGTGTACAAGGAAATGAGGTTTCGGTTTTAAGCGTTTATCGAAAAGTTCTATGAACACGCGGTGGTGTGATCTTATTAGCTCTTGTAATTCCGGAGCAATTTGCGATAAGGGCGAACATGCAGAATGTAAACATAATGGGAATGATGATTGTAATATTGAAAGTAGAATTTCAAATCGTAATTTACTATTCAACGTTTAAATTCAAATACAATCTAGTATACAGACAGAGAACAAAGCTATCTCCTGATTCATGTAAAATATTGATAGAAATTCGTTCGTTTTTCATTTGCTCATTTTTAATGTTCGCCTTTCAATGCTAGTATTTTTGATTACGCCTTTTTCAATGTTAGCCCCACAAGTACTGACAATAATTGTATCGCCCTATACTATTCGCCTATTTTTGACATTTTCATAGGGTTAGTCTTTTACTTTTCGTCGTTGTTTTGATTATTTTGTCAGTATCGGCTTTTACTTTACGCCAAGTTTATGTTTTGATTTAAATTACGCCTTTCACTTTGTCAACAATCAATATGGCGTAAGCCGCAAAGTAAATTGTTTTAATAATGAAATAACTCTACGCCCTTTTCACAATCAGCACAAAAATCATGTTGTTTACATTTTGCATGTACGCCCTAATCGCAAATTGCTCCGGAACTCATCTGAGTCACAGCATGTGATTTAATATTAATATGTGGACAAGTGTCGATATCAATTTCAACGATAATTCAGAAGAAGAGTTATTATCTAGTTATCACCAACTAACCAACCACCTTCATGGCAGTAGCTTTTGATGTTCTCGGAAATACACATCTAACAACCCAACCTAAGCTTCCAGAAACATTTGGTAAGTTTTTTTTCCTGAACTTAGTTACTTTCTAATTTTCTAAACTAAAGTCTCATCCTGAA
This sequence comes from Aedes koreicus, assembly GCA_024533555.2. Classification (NCBI taxonomy): domain Eukaryota; kingdom Metazoa; phylum Arthropoda; class Insecta; order Diptera; family Culicidae; genus Aedes; species Aedes koreicus. The sequence continues at coordinate 11,190 of JAHHFK020002100.1, forward strand.
CTGCGAAGAAATTTTTTCCAAAACTTTGGGAAAGTTTTCTTCAGAATTTGATGGAAAACCTTCTTATATGTGTTGGAAGTTTCAAACTAAAGTTGGGTTTGACATTGGCGGGTTGTACCGCAGATCACTAAAAATTTAATCATAGATAGATTTATTCAATTTTCAAACCGTTTAATATTCAATTTGGGATAAAAGTTTGAACTGTGTGATAGAATTTCCTATGCAGTGGACTCATAGACCGTGGCCATAAGTATTGTGGTTTTGTGGGATGCGGAGGGCCCGTTTAGTAACTATCGTACCGTATCGTATCACTGGGGTTTGTCATAGGTGGGTTTGTTCAGAATGAAAGAGGTGTGCTACCGGCGGGTCGCAATTTCCGCTTAGACGAGGCTAGAAACAGTTTGCAGACGCCTGAAATCAAGTAGTTAAGGGACACGATAGAAGGTGCACTTTTCATTGGCGTGGAAATACTTTCATTGTTGTTTATTCATTGATTGTCATTAACTAAACACCAAACATACCTAAATTGCAATTCTAATTCTAATTCTAATTTTACACACTCAGATTTTTTTTACAGAAATCTGTGGGATTTTGCCGAGTTCTCAACAGCTGAGCGTTCGGTGGTCCGGTTTGGTGGATTTCGGTGGAGTTTTACCGAAATCCGATAAATTTTTTACAGATAACTGTAAAATTTCGCCGAAGTCCGTTGGATCGGATTGCCGAACGCTCAGCTGTTGAGAATTCGGTGAACTTTAACAGGTAAAAAAAAATCTAAGTGTGTAATTATAATTTAAATATGTGCGGTATAGGCTTTCAAATTATAGCAAATCATAGAGAGATGTTACTTCAATATAGCAACTTGCAGAGTAATAACAACATGAAATTTACAGTGGCATCTCAAATGCCTGGTTCACATTGATACGAACTACAGGGAATGGATCTCTATATCTTTTCGGGATTTGCCGTATAATATTGTAATGCGAAATTGTAAATTAACGATTTTATGATCACTTTCACTTGTTTAAAAAAAAACACTATTTAAAAAAACTTTTTGAGCGTGTTACTAGAACGACTGTGATTGGAAAACACGGAAAATTTCAAATTAACACTTCATTTGATCACTTTTTAAAATAAAATAAAAATATATATTGAAACACTTTTTTCAAATCATCACTAGTAAACGCGAGCAAATTCGTTTAAATTTCACTAGAGAAAGCTTATCTTTTGACAGATAGGCCTATTTCGTCTGCGGCTTACATACTTCTTCAGTGTCGAGTGCTCGACTTATGATTTTCTTTTTGGCAGTATTATTAACCGGTCCAAAACGCCCTACCTTAACCACCTACCCTAACCTATCCTTGTTCCTTCCCAGAGTTCATGTGGTCTGAATAGACTAGTTCGCCATCGCCATCAAAACGTGTGTAAAAGTTAATATGGGCAGCTGATATAAGAAGCAAGTGCAGAGAAAAACAAACAAAACTTTTTAGGTTATGTGCCAAGCTTTTCAATGATAAACATTTACGTGACAGTTATCGCACAACTGCAGCGCCGCCTACCAGAAGCATAACGACATACATTTGAAATGTCGGTTTAAAGTAATACACAGACCGAAGATGAACGTCTGTTCTCTGTGCTAATAGCAACATGATTTTGTTGACTATTGCTAAATTAATGACATATTTTGTACAGAGGCCGAATGAAGGTGATAGGCTAACCATGGCCGCTAACCATGGCCGCTAACCATGGCCAAGCCGCAAGCGACCAAGAGATGCTGCTACAAGGGGTACACCAAAATCACGACCAGATGAGGCACTGATTGGAGGCACGAAGTCGGTAGAAAAAGTTGGCATGACTATCGAGACAGTTGCAAAACCACCAGAGAAATTCTGGATTTATTTATCGAGGATTGCTCGTCACGTGACCGAGGATGACATATGCGAGTTGGTGAAAACTTGCTTACACACCAAAACCGACATTGACGTGCGAAAGCTGGTGCGCAAAGATGCCGATTTGAAACAGTTTGCGTACATCTCTTTCAAAGTTGGAGTTGTTAAAGATCTTAGGGATATTGCGTTGGATCCTTCCGTATGGCCGAAAGGAATCTTTTTCCGAGAATTCGAGAACCACCAATCTGAACGGGATTTTTGGGTACCTGCAAAGGTTCCCCGAACAGACGACGGGACGTTAGCAATGGATGCTTTGGTGACTCCATCGCATTAGTTAATCTTCAATCGCATTTTTCAATAACGGAACGCACGACAAAAAGCATGATGGATGCCCCTAAGCCACCCGTCACAGTCGAGTACCATCGGTTTACTAGCTTTGCTGATTGTTCCGGCCAACCTAGTCGTTCCGTTCCTGTGTTCGGTATTGGTGAGGGGGTCATCCAGCCTGCTTGCTCAGGCAAGTACCATATTATTATTGAAAATCCAAATCCTGAATTCCGCCCCGTTTGCAGCGATGTTCTTCAATGTCAACCCATACCCGATGTGCTCGCGAATCTGCTAGATAATCAACTGGACAGTAATGATAAAGCTTCGACCATTCGCTACGAGACAGCCAGATCACACTGTCAGCCGCTCCGGACACCAGGACGCGCCGTAGGAAGCCCCTTGGAAGCCCTCGAGCCCTTCGACCCAGTCCTGCCACATGCTGCCGTCGTCCCACATAGTCGTCCTGGTCCTGTTGTCGAATGCGGTGAGAGGGTCTTCCAGCAACCTCTACCCGGCGAGTATTCCTTTATTCCTACGAATGTCCAGAGTCTGATCGAAACAACTCATTCTAGCCACAACCACCAGCCTCGGTCTGCGGCTGATCAATCGGGCGCTCATCCATCTGAGATAACGAGAGGAACCGTTACGCCGGGAACTGCAATTCATGCGATTGCCCCCCGAGGACCAAGACAAGCTGCAGCTGCTACTTCGAGTGTCCTGGTGTACTACCAAAATGTTGGTGGGATCAACAGTTCTCTTGCCGATTATCAATTGGCCCTTAGTGATGGTTGCTACGACATTTACGCTCTCACCGAGACCTGGCTTAACGGGAATACTACGACGAACCAACTCTTTGACGATTCCTACAACGTTTATCGACAAGATCGATCACCTTCTAACAGCAACAAGAGTATCGGCGGCGGTGTTCTGCTAGCTGTTCATTCCAGATTCAAATCCCGTTCGGTCAATCCTCCCAATATCACATCGGTGGAGCAAATATGGGTTGCATTGGCTACCGACGATGCTTCGCTCTACATTTGCGTGATATACTTTCCTCCCGACCGAGTGAATGACACAATTCTGATAGAAAAGCATCTTGACTCGCTGAACTGGGTCGTTTCGCAGTTGAATCCAAGGGACAAGGTGATCATTCTCGGCGATTTCAACTTAAGCACGATTTCTTGGCAGCAAAATTCTCTTGGGCACTACTTTCCTATCGTTTCTCGATCTACGATTGGCATGACATCACGAGAACTGCTTGATGCGTATAGTACCGCTCAACTCAGGCAGCTGACTGGCGTTAAAAACGAGAATAATCGCATGCTTGATCTGTGCTTTGTTAGTGACGATTTGTGTGAGGATTGCACAGTTATTGAAGCACCTGCACCGCTAGTTAAAATCTGTCGGCATCATCCACCATTAATTTTGAAACTTGCGGTAAATCCATTGTGTCGCTTCCGTGATTCCTCTGAAAGTGTTTTCTACGATTTCAGTAAGGCTGATTTCAGCGGAATGAACGATTTCTTGGGACTTGTTGACTGGGACGAGATTCTCGATGTTTCTGACGTCAACCTCGCTGCATCGACAATGTCTGGTGTGCTGCTGTATGCCATTGATCAGTATGTTCCAGTGAGGATGAAACTTGAATCAACTAAACCAGCTTGGTCAAATTCCGCTCTCAAGCGCCTCAAAAGAGTGAAGCAGGCAGCTCTGAGACGACACAGCAAATATCGCACGGATTTTACAAAATTGTGTTACGTGGAAGCGAATGCTGAGTACAAGCAATTGAACGATTATCTCTATAAGGCTTATCAAGACCGTCTACAAAAAAGCCTTAAGTATAACCCCAAAAGCTTTTGGCGTCACGTCAATGATCAGCGGAAGGAAGTCGGTTTGCCCTCCACGATGACGGATGGTTTGATCGAAGCTGATTGCATCGCCGGTATAGCCGATATTTTCCGTTCCCAATTCAGCAACGTTTTCTCCGACGAGCTGCTCGACCCGCAGGACATCGCGCTCGCCACCAGTAATGTGCCCCGTCTTGCTGCCGCCGGAATGCATTATGCCATCACCAATGACATGGTTATTGCAGCTGGCAAGGAATTGAAGTCCTCAGCGGGATGTGGTCCGGATGGCATTCCATCGCTTGTATTGAAACAGTGCGTGGATTTTCTTGCGTCTCCGTTAGCAAAGTTATTCAATCTTTCTTTGTCCACTGGTATATTTCCGAACTGTTGGAAACAGTCATATGTTTTCCCAGTGTTTAAGAAAGGTTGCAAGAGAATGGTCTCAAATTACCGGGGCATAGCTGCATTAAGTGCAATATCCAAGTTGTTTGAGATGATAATTCTTCGGAAGCTAGTGCAGAGCTACGCGCACTATATTTCGCCGGATCAGCATGGATTTATTCCGAAACGTTCGACATCCACTAATTTGACGTGTTTCACCTCTTTCTTGGTCAAGCAACTTGAAAACGGTAATCAAGTAGATGCTATTTACACGGATCTCTCCGCTGCGTTCGATAAAATGAACCACCAGATAGCAATAGCCAAGTTTGATAAGTTAGGCATGAGCAACAACTTGCTTATTTGGCTGCGATCCTACCTAACCGATCGTAGTATGTCCGTCAGAATCGGTGATCACGTTTCGTCACCATTTAAAGTTTTGTCCGGCGTGCCTCAAGGTAGCCACCTTGGGCCGTTTTTGTTCCTGCTCTACATGAACGATGTCAATCTCATCCTCAAATGCCTAAAACTCTCATACGCCGATGATTTGAAGCTGTTCTACGCTATAAAGCATCCACTAGACGCCGTTTTTCTGCAACAACAGGTGGGGGCGTTCGCTGAATGGTGTCGCATCAATCGGATGACATTGAATGTGTCCAAGTGCTCAGTGATTTCATTTGGCCGTAAACGTGAAATCTTCCAATTCGGTTATGTTTTGGCAGGAGTTGAGCTGGAGCGCGTAACGACAGTTAAGGACTTGGGGATTTTCATCAATTCCAAGGTGACCTTCAAAGACCACGTATCATACGTCGTGTCTAAGGCGTCATCGCAGTTAGGCTTCCTGTTCCGTTTTGCCAAAAAATTTAAGGATATTTACTGCTTGAAATCGCTTTACTGCGCAATCGTTCGCCCAATTCTGGAATATTGTTCTGTTGTCTGGTCTCCCTATTACCAGAATGAAATCCAGCGTGTCGAGGCCATCCAGCGGAAATTCATTCGATTTGCCCTACGTCATCTCAGGTGGAGAGACCCGTTAAATCTGCCCAGCTATAGCAGTCGGTGCCAGCTCATCAACCTTCATCCACTTGATGGAAGGCGTAACGTGACAAAAGCCTGTTTTATTGGCGATCTCCTGCAAGGGAACATTGATTGTTCTAGACTGCTTAGCATGTTGGACATCAACATACGCCGCCGTAATCTACGCGCACATTCATTCCTGAGCCTTTCCGCGGCAAGAACCAACTATGGTCTCCATGAGCCAATGCGCAGCATGAGTCGTCTTTTTAATAGTTGTTACTTTGTATTTGATTTTAATGTACATAGGGACACAAACAAGTGTAGTTTTATACGTATTTTTTGTTAGTTTGAGCAATTTTGTAATTTTGTGATTTTAGTTTTAAGATGCCGGTCATTGGGGCAAATATTTTACCTGTTGACTGTAATAAACAACAAATTACATCCCGTTACCCTATTCTCTTCCATAAAATCAATGTGAGGTACAAGTGTCTGATAATGTCCCTTGGATTCAGGGGTACTTATACAATTTTGCTCTAGGTTTTAATGCCTTTCATTTGAAACAGTCCCTGTTAATCAAGTTTGAATCCGAAGAATTTTCAACAACTTTAATGATAACCATTGTTAACCTAGAGAGTTGTAAACGTTTACAATTACATTCAGCAAAAACTTTCCCTACCTTTAAACAACTTCGCTTTTTATATTTGTTCATATGCTAAATGACAGATTTACGTAGGTAGTTACCTTCCTATCAACATCTCGACATGTTATTGAGGTCACCGAAAAATCGATCTGTTTGCATCTAATATCATTTTAATAACACACACTGAAGAAGCCGAATTCAATTACTGCCCGAATACCCTGGCAAACCTAACTTTACAATAACCAGAATATGCCATGACCTTATATTTAACGCTATGTTTATGATATTGCATGCGCCCATTTGAGTATAGAAATAAATTTCCGGTCATCAAAACTAAGTTGCAATCCAGTCGATGCAAATTTTGTTCGACATTAATGCTCTAAATTGGCTCTTGTTTTCTTCAATGACCGTTTCGTCCATTTCCCAAGAGGGAGTTTTTGATTTTCTTTCCTACCACTGAGCAAATCTCCTGCCAAGCAGAGCATAAAACCAAAACACACCAACACCATCATGCTTCCTCACTTTTGCATGTTTTCTTTTTTTTTACAGACATCAACGGCAGCAATCCAAAATAATACAAACACACTGACGGTCTGCTTTAATGTGAGCGCGTTCCACACCGTTGCTGTTGAGTGCTCGTTCATTAAAAAAAAAAAAAAACAAATCGCACCGACCAAGGGAAAAGATCAAAAACCTCTCGTCTTGGTCGCCAACAAGGCAGGGCATCACCCAAAATCGCAATCGCAGAATAATATGGGCAAGCGACATGCTACGGACAGCGAAACCCACCACTATGAAACACCTCAGAAACGTCCGAGGGTGGTCATCGAAACACCCACCAGCTGCAGTCCGGCGTTGAACGTCAGCTTCACCCTCACCCGGGAGTTTGTCGATGGCACCATTCTGACGGATTTAACGCTCAAAGACTGGCGCATCGGAAAGCCGATTGGTTTGTATTACGATCGATCAAATCTCCGAAACAAGAGTACTATTTTTTCCAATTCGAAATACAGGTAAAGGCAGCTTTGGGGAGATCTTTCTCGCATCGGATGACGTCTTCAAGCCGGTCACTAGTGAAAATGCCAAGTACGTGGTCAAAATCGAACCCCATTCCAATGGGCCACTGTTTGTGGAAATTCACGCACTGCTCAATACGGCTAAACGATCAGGTTTGTATAGTTTTTTTTCGCCTCATGAAATTACCTAACCTTATAAATCTCCTTTTCCTTTTTTTTCCAACCAGAATCGAATCCCATTCCACCGGGCATGCCGGAGTATATAGCCTCCGGTTCGCATTACTTCAAGAACGAACGCTATCGCTTCCTGATCCTGAGACGCTATAAACGGGATCTGCACTCGCTGATCAAGAACAAACGGGTTGATCCGAAAAGTATTCCCATCGTTGCTTGCCAGATTTTGGATGTCTTGGAGCACCTGCATGACAAAGGCTACGTCCATTCAGACATCAAGGCGGAGAATTTGATGATCGGAAAGGTTCCCGTTTCGGAGTTGGCCAATGTGAAAAGTGCAAAACTCACCACCAGCATCTGTGTAAACAACAGTGAAAAATCGCCAAATAAAAAGAAGACTGCAGCTGCCGGTGCGGAGTACGATGGATTTGTATCGACACCGACGGTCCTGGTGAAAAAGTCAGTAGAATTTAGCGGGTCAAACCCAGTAAGATCTTGTCGGGGTAGCGGGGTGGCTGACTCAGAAACCTACCAGAATATGGTGAAGTCCCACTATCTACGACCATTGAAAAATATTGTCTACCGGGACGATAGCGATGATGAAGATTTGAAAAATAGCAAGAAAAAGCACAAGCGGAAGAAGGATGGCGACAACAGCAAATCGTTCTTCTATCACATTACGACCAAGAATATGGGCGAAAATTTTAAGCAGATCGATGTGCAGATCAGTCGCAAGGGAACGGCATTTAAGGTAGAAGCCAAGGTAGCGTGTGATACGGTAGACGAAGAAAAGAAGAGACGTAGCAAACCGGGCTGTGTAGGTCCCATGGAGGATCGGATCCATCTGATTGATTTTGGTCTGGCGTCCAAGTTCATCGACAGTACTGGCCAGCATAGGCCGTTCTGCATGGACCAGCGTCGGGCCCACGACGGAACGCTCGAGTTCACTTCGAGGGATGCACACATGGGTGCGCACGCGAGACGCAGCGATTTGGAGTGTTTAGGGTATGTATGAAGCACATTCTATTGGGTCCAAAATATAACCACTGATGATGTTGAATCTGATCGATATTTTCTTTCTTTTCCCCTCAGTTACAATCTTATCTTCTGGAGCCGAGGGTTCCTTCCTTGGAAGGACGAAAAAATGCTCAATCAACCGGAGCAGGTGCACCGTATGAAGGAGTACTTCATGACCGACGTTCGAGAGATGCTGAAAACCATCTACGGTGAAGACTGCCCCAAATATCTTGGAGATTTTCTGCACTACGTTGGCGGTCTTACGTACGATGAGCGGCCAGACTACGACTACCTTAGGTCGCTTTTCTTCCACGAACTGCAACGACTCGGCTGCAAACCGAAGTCCCGTCTCAAGCTGGTTGTGGAAGACGTCGTTAAACTTAGTCAATCGCTGACCAGCCAGGACGAAGCGGAAATCACCAACAAAATCAATCACGTCAAATCGTTGATGAAGTTGGGTGTCCTTCCATATCGCGAAAGTACGCTGCACAACAAGACAACTTCGCCGAAAAATCTCCGGTCTAAACGGGACAGCACCCGAACTCCCGCCAATGGTAAAACGAACGGTACCAAGAATTGTACAACGGCGAAGAAGGAGAAGAAGTTTTGCTGGTCCGAAATCCTCAGCACCGATCCGGACCAGATTGCGCGGGAGCGAGCGGAGAAGGAGTTCGAGCGGGCTGATCAGATGGAAGAGGTTGTGATTAGGTACAGCGGCAATCCCACTTACGCGATACGGGAGCTGGAGAATAAGAAAGGTAACGCTATGGAATATATGGAGAGCGAAGACTACATCAAAGGGTACACCAAACCGATGATGGACATCCTGAGGAAGCGACAATCGCAGCTCTTGAGGGATATCAACGGTGTGCACGGGTTGGCCAACGGAGTGAAAGAGCCACCCGATGGCAAAGATGAGCAGGAGGAAGAAGAAGATGAAGATGAAGAAAATAGTAGTGATAGTGATGAAGAAGAGGAAGAAGTGGAAGAGCAAGATGATGAAGAGGTTGGGGAAGAAGAAGAAGAAGAAGAATGTGTGGAAGCAGATTCCGGTAACGACGATGTGGATGGTGAAGAAGAGGAAGAGGAGGAAGAAGAGCAGATCCATGATAGAAGAAAACTAACTCAGGCTAAAAAGCAGCAGGTATCACGAAAGTTGGGTCGAACGACCAAAGCCGCTACGATAAGCAGGAAAGAAGAAAGTGATAGTGATTTTATTAATGATGCCGAAGAGGAAGAGGAGGATTTGCGAGTGGCAGACGAGCAGGATCCGAACGAGCACGAGGACGGAGTCGCGTCGGATGCTTCGGAAGTGATAGGTACGTGTGGGCTAGACCCGGCAACTTTGCCTATTTTGTTCTGATTATGTTTGATGTTATTTTCGACGCTGTGTCACTGTTTTTCTTATTTTGCATATGTTTATTGCATATGCATTATTGTTGTGATAGTTCCTAACACATATTTCGGTGTCTTAGACGTATTACGGCAACATTGGAGGATAATTTATGAAGCAACATGTTGAACAGCAGCTGGATTACAGCGGGTTTTCAATCGATTCTCCTGCAAGTAAAAGAATCGTCACGTTGTTGCCAAATGTAATAAGTATTTTTCACTGCGAAATCCTGTAAGAATTACCTGAAATCCACGTAGGGTTGCGTGATAGTCGCATAGATCAAGGTTCGAACCTGGTGTCTCCACTAGCAATTCCTGTCTTGATATTTCTGCCACTGTCAAAGAAAATTACAAATAGAGACACATATGTTAGCTGTTAAGGCGGATCCGTTCAAACGCCGCGTTTTCACTAGGGGCTATTCATAAACCACGTAGACTGTTGTGGGGAAGGAGGTGAAGTCTGACCAAAGTCTACGCTCCAATGGATTGATGGAATTGTGATGGAATTCTCACCAAAATATAAATTCATCGTGCGATACGTTTTCACTTCGGAACTTCCCGTTGCTAGTTTCACACGCCAACGTTTCTTGAGTGAACTTTCTGGGATGAGAGAATGAAAAATCGCGAACTTTTTCTATTCGAGTCATCGACGCGAGGAGGATACAAAACATATCAGATCATTTTTCTCTCTATTTCTTTACACCGCACATTCGTTCTTGAAAAGCACACTGCGCATTTCATAGAAATGGAAACAAAAAAGAAAGGTATCCCCCCCCCCGGGGGGAAAAAGAAAAGAAAAAACTACCCCAAAATGTGAAAACACAGAAAAAAAAAACCTTTTGCCTCATCCACCTGCCGGCCGGCTTGTCAGCCGCACATTGATTGTAGTGAAGCGTTTTATTTTTATTTTTTTTGTGTGTGCTAAAAAATTTTTGAAAAAAAATTAATTGATGGTTTAATTAAAAAAAAATATTTTTTTTGCCCCTCTCGCGGGTCAAATTTTTCACCTTGTCGACGGTGAGAGGGCTTATCTCATGCTATAAACATGCATGTGAGACCAAGAATTTGACCAGTAGTGAAAGTATCACATATTCTGCACATTTATTTCACTGCCACGTCGTAGAGCGTTTATATAAAGGCACTAACATCAGGTGTGATATTGGCGCAATTCACTCTTAGACTTCTTACTTTCAATCAAAGGGAAACGACTAAAAGTACACTTTTCATTTTCGTGGCAACTTATGTTGTTGTTTATCCATTTGTTTTATGGAATGAATAACCAAAATACCTGGTTTGCTCATGGTATAATAAGTGAAAGTAATTGCAAATTTTCGAAAAGGGTGAATGTTTTGATTATGGTAAATATCTGACGGTTCGAAATGAAGCACATAGCCACCGAAAAGTGTTACTTTAGACTGACGATGACAAGCATGTATATTAGAGATAGGACGCGGAGGGCCCGCTTAGGAAGCACGAGCAGTAGATGAAACCTTTCCTTGTAGTTTATTTCAGCAACAGTGCTGAGGGTCCGCTCAGTGAGGGTTTAGTATTTGACTTACTTTAGAAGGGGGGGGGATGTTTCAATCACGGTAGTTCCATTTTAATTCCATTTCGATTCCGTTTCGGTTCCATTCCAAACTAAATAGCTCGGGGCTGTAAAATGAACGCCATTAGCATTAGACAACCTGACTGACTGACCCTTATAACACACTTTAAAATGGAAGCTCATTACATACTAATTCAAATTTTTAGGGTTATTATTAGAAGATATTGCAGTGCTGTAGATAGCTAACATAGGCTCACCATTAAATTGCGGGTTGTCTAGAAATAGCATTAGCTGTATGAATAATAAATATTATGCGTACTCTTGTTGCAATACTTCTTGGGGTTGACTTCAGTACTACTAGTTGTCAACATAGACTACATCAATGGCCTGAATGTCGTCCTTAAGAATTATTGTTTGGCAATTTACAAGTCTTTTTGAAATCTATTAACTATTAACTTAGACGGCACTTTGCCCCGGAACAAAGCTCGTGACATCTAGGATAGGGTATTAATTTGAGCTTCCATTTTACGACAGCATAACAAAACAACATCGTGGGAAAATTGAAACTGAAATTTTTAAAAATACTACGGTCCAATACTAATTACTTCAACTAGTGCTCAAGCGGCCAACATAGGCTATTGCTTCTACGGTATTGGTCGTAGTAGAGGTGACGTTGGGAAAGGGTCTAGTCTTGAAAACCAAGCTGTCACGCAGCTCCAGCTAGATACCCTCAAAAAAAAAAAAAAAAAAGGCTGTGTACCAATTCGCGAATCAATTTAAATTTTCACTTAAACTTGACAGATGGAAAATAGTCGATTAATCGATTAAAATCCCTTTGTTATAGATCGACAACCTTTCGATTAGGTGTCCTTCAAAATTGAGTTGCCGTCTGTCAGAAATAAGTCAGCACGAGTAGCAGACTTAATCGATTATTTTCCATCTGTCAAGTTTAAGTGAAAATTAAAATTAATTCGCGAATTGGTACACAGCCTTGTTTTATAAGTTCGAAATTTTTTCACGTTATTGATTGCAAAAAAGTTGATGGACATCGATCAAACCTTGCAAAAGAAATCCATTGCTTTGATTAATTTTAAATTAAAAATAATGTACAAAGCTACAGCATTCATATACAATTAAAAATAAGTGCATATTCGTTGAAATATACATAAGTACACGTTGTTAGAAGAATAAATCACAGCACGCTCGTTTTTAAATGCTTGATCATACGAATTTACATGATCGTGTAAATAAAAATATTCTCTCATTTAAGTTTAAGGCTACTAAGCTGATTTTTTTATTAAACTGTCATTCGTCATCCTTAAGCGCAACGGACTGTTTTTTGCAATTCTAAAAATGAGAGCAGACTTAAAATCCGGTGTACAAACCTGGTTCCTTGCTAATTGTAATAGGTAATTGCCGTCCCGTAATTGGAAATAGGTCATTTTCAACCCGTGTGCCGTGTACAACAGAGATTAGAATTGTGATTCAAATCTCTTCTCAGTTGAGGAACGTGTCGGCCAACTGGGCCAAGATTCTGATGAGAGACTAATTTGCTCAAGACGGGAGTCACTGACAGCAACATTAATATTGTAAAGTTGAATTTATTCGGATTCCACATCAAGCTAAAATGTGGTGGAGTTCAATTTATTCATTGAGTTCATTAGACGCATATCCTTGGAAGAAATTGAAATGCCATGTTTGGAGAAGCTAACTATAGTTTCGTGATGAAAAAATATTTCCTCAATCAGACCAAGGATTACAACCTCCTTAATAAAGGTGTCTCGATGAAAATAAAATGATTATTAATTTGTTAAAAGATACTATGCACGATTTCTTCTCTCACTTGAAGTCTCAAATCTGAATGTTTGCATTTTTTGTCATGATAAACGGAATGGTCATTTGTGCAGGTCATGTTAAATTCAATGGAGCAAATATTACAGGCTTTGTTTATCAAGTCGTGTAAATTTGAAAACACGTGTAATTTTGAAGTAATTTGCATGCTCTTTTTATGTGCATGAAAATAAACTGAAAATTACAAAATAATTTTAACTGTGAAGTATTTCAAACGGGGCTTTTCGTCGGTATTCCGATTATAAGTGTTCGTTGTGGATAATGCGGTAGACGATAAGATGCTGGTAACAAAGCTGAATTTTGTCATCAAGTCTGCAGCAATGGTCGAGTCGTTTTCTCAAGGAATACCATACCTAATTATACCTTTTTTTCAGTTTTCGAAGATTTGACGGTACTACTTAGAGCCGCTATGGAAAAAAATATCAAGCCCGAGCGTTTGACAGTCAAAGCAAAATCGTTTTGAAATAGAATTGACGGAGAGCAATCTTCTACCAGCCCTTAATGTGGAAATCGGGCCTCTAAATCAACAATCAAGAAGGCGAAGAGAATTTGCAGAAATTTCCGACAAAGATCTTTTTACTGTGGTTTTATGAAGAAGCTACTCAACGAATCTCACCTGCCTTAACCCTGATGTAATCTCACTTCACGGATATAGCTAAAAAGCGCCTGGAAACGCTCGTAGATGAAGACTATCTGGGCGCTGCAGTTGCAGCATTTGGGCAGCTGTGCTCAATGCCTTCTTCAAA